>JABMCL010001093.1:247500-272500 GCA_018857735.1 Alviniconcha marisindica
CTCTCTCTCTCGCACCCCCACTACACCCTCCACAAACTCGTCTTCGCTGCACGTGCATAGTTCTGCCGCGTTTGTCTCGTGTAAAAATTAAGTAATAAGCTCCCATGGTTTAGTGGTTGTGACAGGGGCGGAGGGAGGCTGCATCAAAGAGCGGCTGTAGCTGTGATGGGTCGACTCGGAGAAAGGCTGCGGTTGGCAGCCCCACCTCTCTGCGTTTTGTGGCAGACTTTTTCCTGCAGTAACAGCGCTGATGTTACGAGCGAGAGATTTACTCGTGGAATCACCTTCGTACGGTGTTGGCCTGATGTTACCGTGTCAGATTCCCCACGTCACGAGCAGAAAAGAACGGGGGGAAAAAAGACGTTGGCAGGAAACTGAAATTAATCCCTTCACTGCCATGACGTCACTTGAACACGACCAATAATAGTGCGAAATTTCAAACCCTTAAGGCCTTCTTTTCTTCTTTTTTGTGTGCACTGGCATGTGGAAGCTAGGATAATCATGAAAACGCAAGACGTTGAAAGTAGATGTTATAGGACCGGAAAATATACTGTTTGCGGGCGCTTCCGTGCATTTTTCAGCCCGGAAATTCACCGAGTTTACAGGCTGTGGCAGTGAAGGGGTTAACATCCAACACGTAAACATTCGCTTTGGGAGAGACTCGACCATGCGTGGCCACGCTACATCCAGGGGGAACGACACTCGGTCTTGGGTGTGGAAAAGGCATCGGGGCTGGCAGTGGTCTGAAACGTTCATGCGCAGCGCTTCTCCTTGAGAAGATAGGGAAACGTTGAAAGAGTTGCCTGGAGTCCCTGGTGTTAACGGGGCAATTTGTCACACCCTAGCTGTTCCCAGTCTGGCTTTCGCTTCATTCGCTTACCTGTCTGTCATGGAAAAAAGTAACCGGCTCAGGAGGAGACTTTAATTGCTGTGAGATGTGGTTCAATATCATTTTCATCTCTCTCTCTCTCTCTCTCTCTCTCTCTCTCTCTCTCTCTCTCTCTCTCTCTCTCTCTCTCTTCCTGAGCTGATCCTGTGCGGTCGACGGGACGTTAAAATCCAAGAACTCTCTCTCTCCGCCCCGCCCCCCCCCCCCCCAACCCCACCCACACCCACACACAGACACACACTCTCTCTTCCTGAGGTGATATGTACGGTTGACGGAATGTTAAAATCCAAACTCTCTCTCTCCCTCTCTCTCTCCCACGCACACACACACACAGACACACACTCTCTCTTCCTGAGGTGATCATGTACGGTTCATGGAACGTTAAAATCTAAAAACTCTCTCCTCCCTCCCCCCCCCCCCCCTCTTAACTTCCGAGGTGATCATGTACGGTTGACGGAACGTTAAAAATCCCAGAACTCTCTCTCGCTACCCCCCCCCCCCCCCTTTTCTCTCGTCCTGAGATGATCCTATACGGTTGACAGGAAGTTAAAATCCAAAATCTTCTCTCCCCCCCTCACCCCCCCCCTCTTCCTGAGGTGATCATGTACGGTTAACGGAATGTTAAAATCCAAGAACCCCCCCCCCCCCCCCCCACTCTCTCTCTTCTGAAGTGATCCTATGCGGTTGACGGAACGTTAAAATCCAAGAACTCTTCCCCCCCCCTTCTCTCTCCGAGGTGATCATGTACGGTTGACGGGAAGTTAAAACCCAAGAACTCTATCTCGCCCCCACCCCCACCCCCCGCCACACACACTCTCTTCCGGAGGTGATCATGTACGGTTAACGGAACGTTGAAGTCCAAGAACTCTCTCTCTCGCCCCCCCCCTCACTCACCTCCCTTCTCTCTCTTCCTGAGGTGATCCTGTACGGTTGACGGAACGTTAAAGTCCAAGAGCTCTCTCTCTCGCCCACCCCCCACCCACCCCTTTCTTTCTGCCTTCCTGAGATGATCCTATGCGGTGGACGGGAAGTTAAAATCCGGGAACTAACTGTCGCTCTCTCTTCCTCCCTCCCTCTCTCTTCCTGGTGTGATCCTGTGCGGTTGACGGAACGTTAAAATCCAAGAACTCTCTCTCTCTCTCTTTCTCTCCCAATATGTCTATTGTACTTTTATTTTTGCTCGTGGGAGAAAAATCGTCAGTGTCTTTTTTAAGACCAGCATTGTAAAAAGTTTAAGTAAATTATGTATCTTCAGAGAGAGAGAGAGAGAGAGAGAGAGAGAGAGAGACACACACACACACACACACACACACACACACACACACACACACACACACACACACACACACACACGTGCGGGCGCTCGCTCTCTTCACTGATCATGGTAGCGGAATAGCAGCTATTCTTTGGCATGTGCTGGACCTTATTTTGCCCGTAGTGCATGAGGAGTTGGCGGACAGCGTAACGAGATGACACGGTGCACCCAGTGGTCACTGAAATTAAGACTCTGCCTGTGTAAGCAGGTCGGGCACACCAGCACACACACACACACACACACACACACACACACGCACGCACGCACGCACGCACGCACAACAAACCAAAACAAAACAAAAACAGTCTCTCTCTCTCTCTCTCTCTCTCTCTCTCTCTCTCTCTCCCAAGAACTACCTGTTGATAAAGATGGTACTCCCCCCCCCCCCCCCCCCCGATAAAAAAACGATGTTACTGATGATGAGATCGAGAGGTTGACTGATTGGAGCGATGCTGGCCACGCGGTGGATGCTTGCCTTGCCTTTCCACTTGGGCAATTATGGCGTGGTGAGCGATGCCAGAAATTACTCTGGGACCATGCCAGTCTGTATGGTTCATTAAGGCTGCCGCTTTCACCCCTCTTCATTGTCATTGCTGGCACCCTCTCTCTCTCTCTCTCTGATTCTCGCCTCACCCCTTCTCTCTCTCCGCCTCTCCCTACCTTCTCTCTTATTCTTTTTTTCTTTCTTTCATTCTTTTCTTTTCTTCCTGTCTGTCTCTGTCTGTCACTGTCTCTGTCTGTCTCTCTGTCTGTCTGTCTGTCTGTCTGTCTCTCTCTCTCTCTCTCTCTCTCTCTCTCTCTCTCTCTCTCTCTCTCTCTCTCTCTCTCTCTCTGTTTTGCCATTTCTTCTGTATACATTTTACCGTGTGTTTTATATTGCAGTTTTAGCCAGGAAAATGTGTCTGTAGACTTCTACCTCAGTTTGCCATTTTACTTATATCACTGTACTTGGCACGTGTTGTAGCAAAGATAAATTGTGGAAAGAGGCTCCGATCTAAAAAATCACAAATACAGGCAGCAAAGCCCACCTGCGATGAATCAAAAATCGGAACGGCGAAAGCCGCCCGGAGCCGCATAAACTCTAAATCAAAACCGGCAAGCTTGTACATTATTATGTGTGATCATCCACTCACAGAAAAATAATGATTACCACATGGCACATCCCATGATCCCATGCCCCCCCCCCCCCCCCCCCCCCCCCGCCCCATTCACTTTTTGTGTGTGTGCGCCTCTTGCCCAGATCACCCTGAGACGCCATGCCCAACATACCCCGCTGTACTATCTCACCCCGAGACTCACTGCCCCCACTACACTACCTCACTCTCAGACTCAGTGCACCTGGTACCCCGAGACTCAGTGCACCCGGTACAGTGCCACACTCAGTGCCCCAAATATCCAGCCACACTACGTCTCCGTGTGTCACAGTGCCCGTGTGACCCAGCGCCTTAAACAGTGCCACTCTACCGCTCCTAGTGACCCAGTGCCGTAGACACCCTTTTGCGTACCGGTCCTTGTGACCTAGTGCCCTAAACACTCTCGTACACCCCTCTCCTTGTGACCTAGTGTCCATAAAAGATATAACACCCTCGTACATGCCTCTCCTTGTGACCTAGTGCCCTAAACTCCCCTGTGTACATACCTCTCCTTGTGACCTAATGCCCTAAACACTCTTGTACACTACATCTACCTCTACCCTCGTATACTAACTCTCTTTGTGTGACCCAGTGCCCTAGACACTGTCATGCACTAACTCTCCCTGTGACCCAGTGCCATAGACCCGCTTGTGCACGAACTCTTATTGTGACCCAGAGCCCTAGGCACCCTCATACACTAACTCTCCTTGTGACTTAGTGCCCTAGACACTCTAGTACTTACCTCGCCTTGTGACTTAGTGCCCTAGACACTCTAGTACTTACCTCGCCTTGTGACCCAGTGCCCTAGACACCCTGCCGCTTTACCTCTGCTCTCCGTGTGACCCAGTACCCTAGACCCCATTGTGCACGAACTCTCATTGTGACACAGTGCCCGAAACACCCTCGTACAGTAACTCTTTGTTTGACCCAGTGCCCTACATACCGACGTACATAACTCTCCTTGTGACCAGGTGCCCTAGACATCCTCATACACTAACTCTCCTTGTGACCCAGTGCCCTAGACACCCAGCCATACTCTCTCGTTGTGGCCTAGTGCCCTAGACACCCTGCCACACTCTCTCCTTGTGACCTAGTGCCCTAGACACCCTGCCACACTCTCTCCTTGTGACCTAGTGCCCTAGACACCCGGCCACACTCTCTCCTTGTGACCTAGTGCCCAAGACACCCTGCCACACTCTCCTCTTGTGACCTAGTGCCCTAGACACCCAGCCACACACTTGTGACCCAGTGCCCTAGACGTCCTTCCGCACTATCTCCTTGTGACCCAGTGCCCTAGACACCCTGCCACACTCTCTCTTGTGACCCAGTGCCCTAGACACCTGCCTACACTCTCTCTTGTGACCCAGTGCCCTAGACACACGCCACACTCTCTCCTTGTGACCCAGTGCCCTAGACACCCAGCCACACTCTCTCCTTGTGACCCAGTGCCCTAGACACCCTGCCACACTCTCTCCTTGTGACCTCCAGTGCCCTAGACACCTGCCACACTCTCTCCTTGTGACCCAGTGCCCTAGACACCCTGCCACACTCTCTCCTTGTGACCCGGTGCCCTAGACACCCTGCCACACTCTCCTTGTGACCCAGTGCCCTAGACACCCTGCCACACTCTCCTTGTGACCCAGTGCCCTAGACACCCTGCCACACTCTCTCCTTGTGACCCAGTGCCCTAGACACCCTGCCACACTCTCTCCTTGTGACCCAGTGCCCTAGACACCCTGCCACACTCTCTCCTTGTGACCCAGTGCCCTAGACACCCTGCCACACTCTCTCCTTGTGACCCGGTGCCCTAGACACCGCGATACACTTCCTTTCTGCTAATTGAAATGTGAACATATTGAGACTGGCTTATTAGTGACTGTTTTCAGTTGGTTGTGTTTGCGTCATTGAGTGTGTCAACATGTGTGGGCCAGCTGTTTTTTTTATATGCATTTATTTGTGACTGGGTGATTCTGTTTTGACCTGGCTGACGGGACGTAACATTCTAAGAGCTAACGAACCACTCGCTCATATACTACGCTCTGGTACTTTACCCCCTCCCCAACTCGGTGTCCCGAATACCCCGCTGCTGTAGCCCTCCTTGTGACTCAGTGTCCGAAATCACCGGTACACCACCTCCCTTACCCGGCGGTGCCTCTTTGGACCCGATAGTGACGGAAGCGTGTCTATACTGTGCTAGAAACACACACAGACACACACACACACACACACGCACGCACGCACACACACACACACACACACACACACACACACACACACACACACACACACACACACACACACCGCACACACACACACACACACACACACACACACACACACACACACACAGCAGTACTAACGTTAAACGTAGAGGGGCTCCGATATGACCGTGTATGGCCCTTCCCGAGCGCGCAATACAATCTTGAGCTGAACTGAACTGAACTCAGCCGAACCGAACCGAACCGATACGACCACCACGCAGAGGGAACGTCAAAAGTTGCCCCACCTCTCCTCTCCTGGCCCACCACAAAATTGGTTGCACGTGCAAGTCGGGAGTTTGTGTAAAGTGACAGAAGGGTGTAAGCTGCACGGCGTGCTATGATTAGCTGCCGCTTGTGTTATTGTTATTTCCTGTTATTCTGCTGGCGTTGTGAAAGCGAAATCTCCAAGGAGTCACCGTGTCAAGGATTATTTTACTTGCCCTTTTCGGTCCCAGCGTGCTTTTCTGGGCAGCCGCTGGGTGTTCAGTTCTGGAAACTGACTGCAAACCATCACCTGTGTGCTGTTTGACCCGAGAGGATGAGCTTTTTCCAAATTTGCCAGATTTTGTCTGTCATTCTTCTCACTGTCTGGGACGGTTGTAGTGGTATCCTATTGAACAAACTGAACGCTCCTCTTCAACAACTGATGCCAAGCTGCAGCATTTGGGATTATTGTCACACAAGAGGAAGAAACGAAAAAGCTTATGTTGAATAAAACTGCTAGTGTGTGTGTGTGTGTGTGCGCGCGCGCGTGCCTACGGGCGATTTCAGTTGTTTTGACTATATATTATTTGTTTTGTAATGAGCTACGTTATTAGTATCATTAGTAGTATTCGAAGCATGCAGAAATCTGGCGCCTCTGTATCTTTAAGTTTTGGGGATGGGTGGTGATTTTTTGTTATTGTTGCTGTTCGTCTTACCGCGGTTCATATAATAACCTTTTTAAAACTAGAGTCTTCTATGTAATTGTAAATCCTTCACACACACACACACACACACACACACACACACACACACACACACACACACACACACACGCATTTCACATGTTGCAATGATTATTTGTCTGAGACTCCGTGCATTGGCTTCCCCTCCCTTTAGCGTAACAATGATAGCCGTTTACACTCGTTTCCGTTAATTTGATAATAACCTGTGAGTTTCATTGCCAGCTTGGCAGACTTTCAGATTCGGTGCATAATTGACAGCTTGGCATTGCACAGATAGCAGCATGTCGCGCTCGGGTGCGCACACACATGCAGACACACACGCGCGCTGGCACCCAATGTTTGTTTTCAGGCCACATCTCTCAAGTTTAAATTCACTAGAAAATTTTAAAAAATAAAAAAGGTAGGGGGTGGGGTGGGTGTCGGGGAGTGGTTGCAAATCCTATCCAGTTGAGTTGCAACTTTGCATATTTGTCAATGAAATAATGGTAGGGGCAAGTTCATGCACACAACGCTTTTCTTAACTTTGGGCAAGCATGTACGTCATTGACGCGTCTGTGTGTGTGCTTGCCTAGATTAGTGAGATCTTTGAAACTCAGCTTGACCATAGATAGAGTAATGATCATACAGTCTCGATGCCCTTGACCCACTTTCAACGTGACAAGAGAGTGAAAAACAAGGAACGTTACACTGTCCTGGTTTTGAATTGAAGCACGCGTGCTGCCTTTGAAAAAGGACCACAAACCATTTTTATTTATTTTTTAGCCACTGCCGCGGGGGATGGCAGCGTGCTCCAGTCTCAGTCTTTTCTGTAAATCTTTGATGTTTTTGTATGTCGAGATTGCCGACGTTGTACGGATGAAATGTGCTGTTGTTGTTTTTCGAAAGGGGGGGGGGGGGGGAGTTAACCCGTCGTTAACTTGCAGGGGGGGAAGCAAAAAAACACACATAAATAAACATTAATAAACTGATGCCAAGCTGCAGCATTTGGGATTATTGTGACGTATAAAAAGAAGACGAAATAAGTTTATGTTCAATAAAACTGCTGTTGACTGTGTGTGTGTGTGTGTGTGTGTGTGTGTGTGTGTGTGTGTGTGTGTGTGTGTGTGTGTGTGTGTGTGTGAAGCGTCTTGGTGTCCTACGCGAATTAAATTCAGTGAAATGTACTTGCACGCATGGCAGTACACACTGGTGTAGGGAAACGGTTGCACGCTCTACCATCTCGCCCAGGGTTGGGTGAACATCAGGACTCTTAGCTTAGTAACGAACAAACAAATCCAGAGAGAGAGAGGGGGAGAGCTTTGACTGATCTGATTCAACTTTATTTCTCAACGCTGAAGATATTAGCACCCAGGCTGACTCACATGTCTGCCGTTGCTACAGTACTGCTAATAATCAAGACATTTATAATCAGAGAGAGAGAGAGAGCTTTGACCTTATTTGATTAAATTGTATTTCTCAGCGATGAAGATATTAGCACATAGGCCGACTCATATCTGCCGTTGCTACATTACTACTAATAATCAAGACACTCATGGTAAAATATGAGAGAGAGAGAGAGAGAGAGAGAGAGAGAGAGAGAGAGAGAGAGAGAGAGAGAATGAATAATAATCTATATTCAGTGAAGAGAGAAGCGGAATGATTTTAGACCCAGCGTGGAGGTCATTATGTGAACTTAATTCTTGATGCATACAAATGACCAGTGCAAGCAAACAGAACGAAACAATATCCAGCTTAGAAAAATGATAGAAGGGTGGGTGTGTGTGTGGGGGGGGGGGGGGGGGGGGGGGCAGCTTGACTTTGCATTCGTCCTTGTTGTTCTGCCACCGCGAGAGACTGCAGCAGGTTGAAGCAAACGGATGTTGTCGGGCAAACAGGTTGAACAAGGGACACGGTGGGCGGGAGCGTGACACCTGCTGCACCCGTCTCGCCACGTCGGTTGATAAGGGTTGTAATTGAATAACGCACAACCGCCCAAAGGTTGGTCTGCTGCACAAGCGTGACATGCCGGTTGACAGTAATGCGCGTCTCAGTGCGGTAAGGTCAGTTCTTAGTGCACGCAGTGCACTTAGTGCGGAAAGATGCTGATGCACTTAGGGCGAAAAGATCGTTGATACTGATGCACTTACTGCGAAAAGATTGTTGACAGTGCACACCTACGGTACGATGGTTGAGAATAATGGATGCCAGCAATTCGATTGTGAGTAATGCTTTTTCTGCGAAAAGATGGTTGATACTAATGCACTTTCTGCGATGATATAGATAATAGTAAAATTACTGCAAGAATATTGTGGAAGCTAATGCACTTATTGCGACTGCAAGATTTTGATACTGCTACACTTACTGCGAAAAGACTGTTGACACTAATGCATTTACTGCGAAAAGGTTTATGCTATTCATTTACTGCAAGAACATTGTTGACGCTAATGCATTTATTGTGAAAAGGTTGTTGAAACTAATGCATTTACTGCGAATAGGTTTATATTCTTCATTTACTGCAAGAACATTGTTGAAACTAACGCATTTATTGCGAAAAGGTTGTTGATACTAGTGCATTTACTGCGAAAAGGTTTATACTCTTCATTTACTGCAAGAACATTGTTGATACTAATGTATTTATTGCGAAAAGGTTTATACTTTTCATTTACTGCAAGAACATTGTTGATACTAATGCATTTATTGCGAAAATACTAATGCATTTACTGCGATTATGCTGAACAACCGCGATTCGATGGGTGATAAATAAATAAATAAAAACTAATAAAAAGGCTGGCGGTAAGTTGCTTGGTCCTGAACTTGCAAAGAAAAGATTGTTTCAGCGAAAGAGTCTGGCGGCCTGACCTGGGGTCAGGTGCACGGTGCCTTATCCGTCATTAGCGGAATCCTCAGGGTTGATGCTACGCACGGGGGTATTCATTTTCTCGGGGGTGTTTTTGGAAAGCTTACGCTGACGAAAGGGGCTCGATTAACCCCGGCCCCGGCTCGCTCTTTGTGGCCTTTGCATCTCGCTGCCGAGGCTCGGGTTATAACCGCTGGATGATTAGCGAGCCGGGAGTGAAAACGTAACTTCACGCAGAGAAGAACGAAAGCAGAGGGGCAGACGTTCTGTATCCGGCACCTGTATGCAGATAGACGGTGGCAGACAGACATGGCTGTGGAGGAAGACGGAGAGAAAGAAGCAGGCAGACAGGGAGAAAGACGGACAGGAGTTGGTTGGTCGGTTAGTTCTTCGATTTTAATCAGTAGTGTTAGAAAAATACCTTGCAGCAGGAAGACAGAGCGGTTAGGGCAGGTACACAGAGGAAGACAGACGCACGGAGATGGGCGGAATTAGGGAGATAGGGGCAGACAGAGCTGAGACGGACAGAGGCAGATAGACTGGAAGAGGCAGAGACACAGAGGAAGACGGACACACAGAGACAGACGGAATTAGGGAGATACGGGCAGACAGAGCTGAGACGGATAGAGAGGCAGGTAGACCGGAAAAGGCAGAGACAAAGAGGAAGACAGACACACACAGAGGTAGCCAGACGGAAGTAGAGAGACAGGAGCAGACAAGAGACGGACAGAGGCAGGAAGAATGGGAGAGGCAGACACCTGCTCACCCAATCAGTGTCACTGATAACAGCAACACCAACAACAACGACGACAATAAACAAACGGACAACATATTCCTCAGTGGCCAGTGGCGCAGTTAAGTAGCCCACTCCGACGGTAGAGCGGCCAGCGCCAGAGGAGGCGAGCCGAGAGATAGTACAGGTGTTAAACAGAGAGATAGCGCGGGCGTTATCTGCGAGCGGGGAAGGGCCGTAGGCAGCAAGTGTCTGTGGTGCTACAGAGGGAGCAAGGGGGGACTGACGGGCAGATCGACGGCAGCAGCCTATTAGCCGCACAGTCTTCTCATCCGCCGCTGCCCGCTTAACAAAGGTCAGCAGGGAAATCATGTCTGCGGCAGACAGGATCAACATGTCTTCACTCCTCATTTACCGAAAGGGAGGGAATATGGGGGCGGGGGGGTGAGGAAGGAGGGGGGTGGGGAGGGGGGATGGCGCGGAAGCAGTTGCCAAGGAAGCAAAGAGGATTTGTAGGGAAGACAGCAGAGACCGTAGTGATCACCTGGATTGCCATCGACTCGCGACTGCCCGGCTTTTAGCCGCCCCTTCGCCAAGTTTGCATTCTCGCTAACATACCACAGACTCACCTGCTGCCCATTCCAAGGGTTACCCTCCAACCATCACTGACCAGGATACCATCTAACCCTCGTCAGGGTTACCCTGAAGCCATCGGGATTACCCTCTGACCCTCGTCAGGGTTACCGTCTGACCATCAGGATTACCCTCTGACCCGCATCAGAGTTACCGTCTAACTCTCATCAGGGTTATTCCGTCACTCTCCTCATGGTACCCTCTAACCCTCGTCAGGGTTACCCTCTGATCCTTCTCAGGGTATCCTCTAACCCGCATCAGGATCACCTCTGAACCTCATCATGGTTGCCCTCATCCCCTCATCGGGCTTATCTAACCCACATCAGGGTTACCCTCCAAGCTCTAATCCTAATCGAGGTTACCCTCAAACCCTTATCGGGTTTGCCTTCTAGCTCTCTACTTCTCATCGGGATCCTGCCCTCATCTAACTCGTGGTGAGCACTGCCTACTAGCTCATCTCCACGACTGCCCTCTTGCTACCGATTTAACCTTCGGGGTAGTACATTGATCTTGAATGTGGAAATCAGGATTTGGTGTTGATACCCTTGTTCCATTTCGGATCCACCCGGGAGAGTGCAAGCGGAGGATGGAGGATGCCTCTGAGAAAAATACCCCCCCCCCCCCCCCCCCCCATCCTCCAATCTCAGATTATCAGAGGAGAGGCGAACAGGGTGCCGGTATTTATTCATCTGGTCAGATGCGTATAATGCGAGAATCGGAAGACGATGATGTCGCTCTGGTGGAGTTCATGCACCTTGTGTATTACTCGCATGCCAGGTGAGAGTCACCATAGGCATAACAGTTAATAAAAGGAAAGAAGAAAGAAAGAAAACAAGTTCATTTTTTAACAGGACAACACAGAACATGCGCTCGTTTTCAGTGCAGAATTCTCAGAATGCTACCAGTCAACTCAGCTTTAGATTTGTTGTTTAGTTTTTGGTTTCGTTTGTCCATAATTCGATGTATCTGGAGACTTCCTTCGACTCTGGCTCCCGTTTTGGCTGGCTAAATGATGAAGTGAAATGGCCAATCCCAGCATCCCCATCGGCTCCCTGCTGCTTTTCCACTCCGCTCTGCTGCCTGTGTGCCTGCCACTAGATTGAACTGGCTATTGGAGTGCGCTGACTCCCAGCGCAGTGACGTCAGTGTGGCACAGTTGTTTGTTGGCCAGTCGACTTGGTTAGCGCCCCTTGTCTCCGGAGAGGTAGGTGCTGACGAGGACCGAGGCCCTGGCTGGGGGGGGGGGGGGGGGGGGGGCGGCACTAAACACTACACCGTCACCACCCGAATGATTTTTGTACCTTCTTTGGTTTTATTCATTGGGGGGGTGGGGTGGCACTAAACACTACACCGTCACCATCCGAATGATTTTTGCACGAAGGTGGGCACCGATACAAATCCGTTTTGTTTTATTCAGGGAGGTCGGGGGGGTGAATGATTTTTTGCACGAAGACGGGTGACGATGAGAACCATTTTGTTTTATTCATTGGGGGGGGTTGGGGGGGGGGGGGGGGTGCTATATTTACATTGTCACCAACAGGATGTCTGCACGAAGATGGGCAGCGATGAAAGCCATTGTAATGTTTCGTTCAGAGTGTGAGTGAGTGACTGTGTGTGTGTGTGCGTGCGTGTGAGTGAGGGGGCGGGAGGAGGAGACTGTACCTAGTAATACCCAACTCTACACTGTCACCAACAGAATGATTTCTGCACGAAGATGGGCAGCGACGAAAGCCATTTTAGTGTTTCATTCATTATGGAGGCGCGGGTAAAGTCACAAAACGCCGTCCACATCCCGAAGACCAAAAAGAGAACCGGTCGAAGCGGGGAGAATGGAACCGACGTCCGACCGCTTTGGAGGGGAGGAGGGGACTATACCTAAAATGCCAAACTCCACACTGTCACCAACAGAATGACTTCTGCACGAAGATGGGCAGCGACGAGAGCCATTTTAGTGTTTCATTCATTATGGAGGCGCGGGTAAAGTCACAAAACGTCGTCCACAAACCACCGCTCCCGAAGACCGAAGGGAGAGCCGGTCGAAGCGGGGGGAATGGAACCGACGCCCGTCCGCTTTGGTACCAGACGCCTTACCGCTAAGCCAAGTCGTGAGGACGGCCGAGGATGAGGAAGGGAGCAAGGGCGGGGGGGGGTGGCTGCAGTAATTGCTCTGCCACCCCCGCGCATAACTCGGGGTCTGGGACGGAGCGAGTTTTCTCGGCGGCGCCGTCGCTGCTCAATTATTGAACAGGTATCACTGGCCGGCGGCATGCAAACCGAATCAAGGCTGGCGCTGGCCCCGTGGAGGAGGTGTGAGGCTGAGTGGTGTGATTGGATCAACGACAGCTCGAGGGAGCGGAGGGTCAGCGGACGGAACGGTGGGACTCCGTGCACTGGTGGTGAAGTCACGGAGCGGACGGAACGGTGGGACTCCGTGCACTGGTGGTAAAGTCACGGAGCGGACGGAACGGTGGGACTCCGTGGGGTCACGGAACGGTGGGACTCCGTGCACTGGTGGTGAAGTCACGGAGCGGACGGAACGGAGGGATCAGCGGACGGAACGGTGGGACTCCGTGCACTGGTGGTGAAGTCACGGAGCGGACGGAACGGTGGGACTCCGTGCACTGGTGGTGAAGTCACGGAGCGGACGGAACGGTGGGACTCCGTGGAGTCACGGAGCGGACGGAACAGTGGGACTCCGTGAACCGGTGGTGAAGTCACGGAACGGTGGGACTCCGTGAAGTAGTGGTCGAGTCAGGAACGGAACGGACGGAAAGCTCTGTGGTGGAGCCGAGTCTCGGTGGCCAGGACTGTACTCAAGCTCCAACTACTGGTTTACGACATCCTTCCTTGGAGGAAGGTGCCGGAAAGCGATGCTCGGAGTGTGGACTGTTCTGTGCCCCCCTCGGCCGATGTCGTCTGTTGCTTTCTGCGTTCGCGCGACCTCCGTCAGTCGCTGAGAGCGGATAATAGCGCTATATAAAAGCGATCATCAACCAATCAATCAAGTGAGCCGGTTTGGCCTGGCGTTACGGCGTTAGGCTGGTAAGCTGAGCGACCTCGGCTTGATTCCGTTTCGGCTCTCCTTTCTGTTCAGAAAGGTTGTGGTCTGTGGACACTGTCTTGTGACTTTGTCCCTCGCAAGAAATGAAACCTTGAAATGGCTCTCATCGCTGCCCATCTTAATGCAGGGGACAGTGGCGGGGACAGTGTAGCAATACGTATATGATCTCACTCTTTTCCCACTTCCATAACCCCTTCCCACCTCAGTTCAGTTGAATGTTGCTTTACGCCTCTTGAAACCATAAGGCTTACCTCCCTTCTGCCTTACGTTTTCAGTGATTGATTGATTGATAGGTAGGTAGGTAGGTAGTGTTGCTTAATGTCCTCGGATGTCGGTTGACATATTAGGGACAAGCTGAGACCAATGCGAAGCATGGTTCAATATAGCTTTCGTCCACGGAAACCGAAGCTCGTTAGGAGACAGCCCAGGACGGCCACCTCGACTCTCACACAGCTCCTGAACTATGATTGATTGATTGATTGATGATCACTTATATAGCGCTATTCTCCGCTCTCTTGAGCAGAGAATAGCGCTATATAGTTCAGGAGCTGTGTGAGAGTCGAGGTGGCCGTCCTGGGCTGTCCGTCCTAACGAGCCTTCTGGTTTCCGTGGACGTAAAGAATTATTGAACCGTGCTCCGGCACTGGTCATAACTTGTCCCTAATATGTCAACTGACATCTGAGGACATTAAGCATCACTTCATCATCATCTCTTGAGCACACTCACTGCGCTCGCATGTGGCTCTACATGAGTGACAAGCTTTTTATAGCGCATTTTTTGAATATCCACCGAAGTGTACTTACAGCGCTGGCATGGCTGGTGCCACATGAAACTGCAGCCATCTCGGCGCAAGTTTTGTGTACACCATACAACCATGCACCATGTCACTTCATGCAAAGCCACGTACGTAAGGTGTATGCGTATGTTTAGCTGTAACCTGCCACCTGCACCTTTGGCAGAATAACCGGGATCTTTTACGTGCTACTGCGGTAACACGGGGTGGAACGGATACCGAAATTAGAGCAGCACAGAAAGTCGACCCTGGAGAAGAAAATTCTCCCGCCGCTCCTGCAGGGATTTGAACCCGCGACTTTCAGTCACGAGTCCGGCGCTCTAACCACTGAGCTATCCCAGTGGACGTTAAGCACCATGTTTACTTACTTACAATCAACCAACCAACCAACCAATCACCGCGGTCATCCTGCCGCTCCAGTTTCGGTGGCTTCCTGTTGCTAGGATTAAATAGGACGGCACTGACGGAGTCGTCGGCCTTTTTTTCATTTGATTTCTTTAACACCTGTTGAGCGCCTCACCTCGAGGTGAACCCTAAGCGCTTTACGGTGGCAACTGTATAGCGCTATTCTCTGCTTCCCAGCAGACCCACTGCGCTCTAGTCGTATGCGACTCGGAATGAGTGACTAGCTAAAAGTAAGTGAACACGGTACTTAACGTCCACAGAAACCATAAGGCTTATTAGGGACGGGGAGGGGGGGGGGGGAAGAGGGACATTACATACCTATCGCTATTTATAGGTTTTTATTTGTCACCATCAGAATGACTCGTGCATTAAGGTGGGCAGCGATGAGAGCTATTTTAATGTTTCATTAATTGTGATGGACAAAGTCACAGTTAGTGTCCACAGACCACAACTTCTGGTGATAAAGGAGAGCCGAAGCGGTTTCGAACCGAGGTCCCTCTGCTTACCAGCCTAACGCCTTACCGGCTGTACAGCGCGTTTTAAATAACCACCGAAGTGCTTACAGCGCTGTTCAGTTGCCGTTGTTAGCCTATGGCTCGTGCCAAGTAAAACTGCTGCCGTCTCGGCACAAGTTCTGCCGTGCACACCATACAACCATGCACTATGTCACTTTATTCGAAGCCACATGCGTAGGGTGCATGTGTGTTTAGCTACCTGCACTTTTGGCAGAATGACAGCGTTCTTTTTTCTTTTCTTCTTCTTCTTCTTTTTTTTTATTTTTTTTTTTTACGTGCTACTGCGGTAACATGGGGGTGAAACAGATACCGAAATAAGAGTCAGCACAGAAGGTTGACCTTGAAGAAGAAAATTCTCCCGCCGCTTCTGTCGGGACTTCTCCCGAGACCTTTCGATCACGAGCCCGTCGCTCTACCCCTGAGCTATCGCCACAACCTTTGATAAATTAAAAGAAACGTCTACAGATAGCCGCACGGCGCATGGCGACAACCACTCATGCACACCCAGAGCATCGCTTTCCGGCACCTTCCTCCAAACTCTGCCAGATTTGATTACGCCACTGAAGGGGCACTCCTTTATCTGCGCGCAGCTGTCCACCGGCGCGGTCAGCGCCCTCCGGGGGGTTTGGGTACTAATCACACTCCGAGCATCGCTTTCCGGCACCTTCCTCCAAACTGCCAGATTTGGTTACGCCACTGAAGGGGCACTCTTCATCTCCGCGCAGCTCTCCACCGACGCGGTCAGCGCCCTCCGAAAGATTTGGGTACTAATCAAACTCCAAGCACTGGTTTACGACATCCATCCTTCAACCACTGCCGTATTTAGTTACGCCATAGGGTCCAGAAAACTCAGCTAACGAGCAGTTTTTTTGTTGGAGCTCAAACCGTAATAAGTTTGTTACAAACAACTCAAATTGCATCAGATGTTTGTTTTATAACTGACCATGTTGCTTACGCCAGCTCAAATAAAACTAAAATCGTGTTTTTACCCGGGGTGGATGCGCCTCATGTTTACGTGCGTGCTTGGGCGCTAGGTTACTTCTACAGTCACCCTTTCGGTGGACAGCTGCGCGGAGATAAAGAGTGCCCCTTCAGTGGCGTAACTAAATCTGGCAGAGTTTGGAGGAAGGTGCCGGAAAGCTGTGCTCGGAGTGTGGGTACTAATATGACTGTGGAAGCAGCCTAGCGCCCAAGCACCCACGTAAACATGAGATGCATTCACCCCTGGTAAAAAAGAAAGAAAGAAAGAAAAACGAAAAAGAAAAAAAGAGAAAAAAATGAGTTCCGTCTCGATTCAAACGATTGTGGTTTTATTTGTGCTGGTGTAAACTTTGTTGGCGGCTATAAATGACGCGCCTTCTTTTATTTGAGTTGTTTGTAACAACTGAACTTACTACTGTTTGAGCACCAACGAAAAACTGCTTGTTAGCTGACAGTTTTCAGGAACCTGACGTAACTAAATACGGCAGTGGTTGAAGGAAGGATGTCGTAAACCAGTGCTTCGAGTTTGCCACTCACGTGAGGGATGAGTAAAGTTTTTTGATTTGACTTGATTCACTGTGCCCGGTGATAGATTAGCCGCACGGCGCATGGCGGTCACGACTCCTGGTGTCCGACTGGCGGCGCCGAGTGCCAGATTAGCCGCACGGCGCATGGCGGTTACGACTGGCAGCGTGAGTGTCCGACTCACTGTGCCAAGGGCTTGGCTAGTTTCACGGTGTATGGCCATGACGACCCGCACATGGCTCAGAGTGTCCATCTCACTGTGCCGCATGCCTCATTAGCCGCACGGCGCGAGGCGATTACGGCTGGTGGTGTCACTGCCGCTGCTTAGTTCCCGCTCACTGTGCCAAGGGCTTGATTAGCTTCACGGCGCGTGACGATGCGGGACTGGTGATGAGGGGTCCCCCTTTCGGACGTTCTTGGCTTGATTAGCCGCACGGCGCATGCCGGTGACGAATGGTTAATTTAGGGTGTTAGAGGATGAGGGCCCGGTTAATTTAGGGTGTTTGAGGATGAGGCCCCCCCCCCCCCCCCCCCAACACACGTAGTCGTCGCTTGTAGTCTCGCCCTCCGGTGGGGTACTGCGGATGCAGAAATTATATCCCCTCTCCATCCTCCCCACTGTAATAACCGGGAGCAGTATCTTGAGCCGGTTTGGCCGAGCGGTAAGGCGTAAGGCCGATAAGCGGACGACGTCGGTTCGATTCCCCGCGATGTGGTTTAGGAAGCACTGCACCATAAGAACAACATCTACGTTTAGATGGACAGCAAATTAGACCTTTTTTGTGGTTTAAGTAGTGTGTGTGTGCGTGGTGTGCGTGTGTGTGTGTGCGCGTGCGTGCGTGTGTGTGTTCGATTATTTATTACTATCGTACCGCGCCAGATTACACACCAAGGACAGAGTAATATACAAAGAGACGTTAAATAAAAGGACAGTTATTTCGTGCCTGTGTCACCGTGTGCGTGCTCACGTGATTGGCGTGTCACAACCATGACACGGCGATGTGACACAGGGTGGCAAAGACACGGCGAAGCGGGAATCGGCGAATTAGAAAACGGCGATTGGGGCGGGGCCTCTCAGCCTCCCCGGCCGGTTCTCATCAGGTAATGCGTATTGACAGTATTGACGAAGGGCGGCAGTAAAGGCCTTCGTTGTGTCAGTGGAACAACTGGCAAGCGGACAAAGGGATGATCAACGCCAGCTGGCGAGAGTATCAATAAACAGTTATCGCTATGGCCTCTTTGTGCGAAAATGTCCACATCCACTCATCGAGCAAACCAGTCGGCTGCCAGCCGTCTCGCGTGTCCCCTTGTTGTTGCGTTGTCGTTGTGGGTAGTGATGTCTTCGGGTAAAATCACTACTGACGACCAGTCATAGTTCAGGAGCTGTGTGAGAGTCGAGGTGGCCGTCCTGGGCTGTCCGTCCTAACGAGCCTTCTGGCTTCCGTGGACGTAAAGTTATATTGAACCGTGCTTCGGCATTGGTCTCAGCTTGTCCCTAATATGTCAACTGACATCCGAGGACATTAAGCAACACTACCTACCTACCTGACGACCGGTCGGCGAAACGTGTTTCTCTCTCTCACTCTCTCTCTCTCACTCCTCTCTCCCCCCCCCCCTCCACCACCTTTCCCACCACACCCCTCCCCCCCCCCCCCCCCCCCCCCTCAAATTCAGAGGCGGCAGTGTATTCACAACAAACCATGCGTAGCGCTTCGTGAATTTTATTCATTAATCATGCAGCCGTGAACAGTGTCAGCACTCTAGTGCAGTACTTAGTTGCTGCTGCTGTTTTCTGCCGGAAGACAATCCGGTCCGTTGTGTAGCCGCAGCCGTACGGCGTGTTTGCCGGTGTTGATTGCAATTGATTGGCCAAGCACTCGGCAACTGTCAGAGCGGTGTCAAAAACGTCAATTACTCGTCAACAGCACAGCGGCGCTACAGCTGGTGCAGTGTTGAAGTTCTCCACATCTGTTGGTGTTGGTTAGTTTTGAGGTTTCGTCGCCCCGTCAGTCGGACAGGGTCACCTCAGGACGAGGTGCCGTGTTGAAAAGGGTTGGCTCTTGGGAGTCATCGTCCCGTCGGTCGCCCCTGGACGAGGTACAATGTTGAAGTCGGTTAGTTCTTAGGTGTCATCGTCCCGTCGGTCGCCCCAGGACGAGGTACAATGTTGAAGTCGGTTAGTTCTTAGGTTTCATCGTCCCGTCATCTGCACAGAGTCACCTCAGGACGAGGTATAGTGTTGAAGTTGGTTAGTTTTGGGGTTTCGTCGTCCTGTTAGCCACACAGAGTCACCTCAGGACGAGGTATAGTGTTGAAGTTGGTTAGTTCTTGGGTTTCGTCGTCCTGTTAGCCACACAGAATCACCTCAGGACGAGGTATAGTGTTGAAGCTGGTTAGTTTTGGGGTTTCGTCGTCCTGTTAGCCACACATGATCACCTCAGGACGAGGTATAGTGTTGAAGTTGGTTAGTTTTGGGGTTTCGTCGTCCTGTTAGCCAAACAGTCACCTCAGGACGAGGTATAGTGTTGAGTTGGTTAGTTCTTGGGTTTCGTCGTCCTGTTAGCCACACAGAGTCACCTCAGGACGAGGTATAGTGTTGAAGTTGGTTAGTTCTTGGGTTTTTCACCTCAGAACTAGGTACAGTGTTGAAGTTGGTTAGTTCTTGGGTTTTTCACCTCAGGACGAGGTACAGTGTTGAAGTTGGTTAGTTCTTGGGGTTTTCACCTCAGGACGAGGTACTGTGTTGAAGTTGGTTAGTTCTTGGGTTTCGTCGTCCCGTCAGCTGCACAGGGTCACCTCAGGACGATGTATAGTGTTGACCTGAACACGAAGTGCCCGACAGCTGTTGCTGTAAGGTTGAACGCTGTAATCAGACCATCCTTCCGAGACCCATAGGACTTTGATGACTCAAAATCCAATATCTGTTTATTTATGTTTTAATTGACCACGGCGTGACGTCGCGCGCTATCTGTGGGCTTGGATTCCAAAGCGAAGCCGTGTCTTTTCGTGTGTAAAAACATAAATCCATGGTTGGCACGAGATGCACGTGCGCACTGGCGTTCTCTGCATGGTGGCATTCTGACGCGTATTTTGTAGCCGAGATACGAGGGTAACACAGAACAATTTCCCCCAGTGAGCTACGGAACCATTGACGCGGCAATGCGTAGGTGCGACGTGCTGTGGGGGAGATGCAACATTCACTTCCCACATAATTATGTCCTTGCTCCGTGATCTGGGAGGTTCTGAGGCCTGCTTTGGGAGCAGAACGTCAACACAGTAATAATGGTGGTTGCTTTTGCAACGCCAGTTCTTTAAAATGTTGAAGGGCCTTGCCAGACAGACAGACAGAGTTGTCTTAACGTCCAGTCAACGGCATAGGGTCGCCCCTGGAAGAACAAACACTGTTTTAAAACATATATTCATAGGGTCGCCCCAGGAAGAACAAGCACTGTTTTAAAACATATATTCATTGGGTCGCCCCAGGAAAAACAAACACTGTTTTAAAACATATATTCATAGGGTCGCCCCAGGAAAAACAAACACTGTTTTAAAACATATATTCATAGGGTCGGCCCAGGAAAAATAAACACTGTTTTAAAACATATATTCATAGGGTCGCCCCAGGAAAAACAAACGCTGTTTTAAAACATATATTCATAGGGTCGCCCCAGGAAAAACAAACACGGTTTTAAAACATACATTCATGAACTGTTTCAGGGCGAACAAAATCACACACGCACGCACGCACGCACACACAGAGTTCAGTTTGAGACACAACGCTGTCTGAACATTCTGCTTCAGTCTGAGACGGAGCGAGGCCCAGAGCGCCTGTGCAGAATCAAGAAACAAGGGAGTAAATACAAGGTACGTGAACTCCGCCAGAGGAGGATGCACCTCCGGTGCAGTTTCTCACCTTCTGCTTACTCCCATGTCAGGTTAAATACAAGGTACATAAATTCCACCGGAGGATGGACCTTGTATTCACTCGCCTACCAGGTGAGAGATGTCATTGTCAGCAACCCCGTGATCGGGGCCAAATGAACCGATTTAAAAAACCGCCATTGTGCAGTGCATCGACACTCAGAGCTCAGGAGCTGCATGAAGGTCGCGGTGGACGTCCTGGGCTCCCCGCACCCAACAGTCCGCGCGGTCTCTGTGGACGTCAAGCAACATAGAATTCAAACTACATGGACACTTCCTGTGTGAGCCGGTTTGACCCAGCGGTAAGGCGTTAAGCCCGTTCTTAACTGGGCGAATGTTTGTTCGCCGAACATACTTCGGACAGTTCGACGAACTATGATTCGTTTCTTAATTGAACTTTTAGTTCGCCGAACATGGTTCGGACAGTTCGAAGAATTTACTGTTCTCAACTGGCTTGTAATGAGATGCAAGCTTCGGCCCGAACTTGCGGCAGACAGCATGATCGAAAATGTAGGCTAAAGTCAAGTCAAGTCAAGTCAGTATACTTTAATCATCCCTCACAGGGTAATTCAACTAACTACTATCTCATTCTGGGTCTCCGAGACAAGGCTGCGCCTCCCACAAGTCAACAAATAAACAAATTCCCTCCGAAGCGAGTGAAGAACCTAGCGACACCGTCATCCATTTTTATTTTTATTTTTTCTTCATCCACAGGAGAGCTCTGCTCTCAGCCAATCAGAGGCAATGTTCGTCGAATAGGGCGAATGTTCCCAGAACATGTTGAGCGAAGCTTTTTGGACCCCGACTATAGCTTCGACGAATACTTCCAACTAGGTTCGCGAAGAAAAGTTCGCCCAATTAAGAACCAACTAGGTTCGCCGAATACTTCCAACTAGGTTCGCGAACAAACATTCGCCCAATTAAGAACGGGCTTTAGGCTGTTAAGCGGACGACGTCGGTTCAGTTCCCCGCTTCGACTCGCCTTTCTCTTGAAATGTTGTGGTTTGTGGACACTGTCTTGTGACTTTGCCCCTCACGGTTAATGAGACGGCAAACGAATGTCGGCGCTGCCCTTCTTAATGCAAAAATCACTCTGGTGAAGACAGTATAGCATCAGGTATAGTACCGCCGCCACCCCAACCCCCACCTCCACCCCCGAGGTTTTGTTTTCCACGCCGTCACTAAATCTCCGGCTCTCCGGAGACCGTTCAGTTCAGTTCAGGATGGTATCTGTGCGCCCAGAAAGCCCATATGCGCTCCACCCTATCTTTCAGAAGTTTCTCCAACGTTGCCTGTGAAACATTTCCAGAGTTTTCCTGTTTGAGGTTGGCCCTCTCTCTTCCTTTCAAGGAAGGTCGTCTAGCGCTTCCTCTTTCAAGAGACCACTCGGCGTTAGACGAACATTAAGGTACGAACACTGACACTTCCTATGCCTGTGTTTTAAGGGGGGTATTGTATACCCCCCCCCCCCCCCCCCCCCCTTCCCCCCAGCGTTGCATTAAGGAACGAACACCGACACTCCCTATGCCTATGTTTTAAGGGGGGTATTGTATACCCCCCCCCCCCCCCCCTTCCCCCCAGCGTTGCATTAAGGAACGAACACCGACACTTCGTATGCCTATGTTTTAAGGGGGGTATTGTATACCCCCCCCCCCTTCCCCCAGCGTTGCATTAAGGAACGAACACAGACACTTCCTATGCCTATGTTTTAAGGGGGTATTGTATCCCTCCAGCGTTGCGTTGGCCAATAGAAGGAAGGTGCAAAACAGAGCGGCAAGGACGCCAAAAATGAACACAGCCGTGGGGGCTTGTACGGAGATAGGCCTATGCTCAACAACGTACTTTTGCTACAACGCTGCCTATACCCAACAACGTACTTTTGCTACAGCGCTGCCTATACCCAAAATGCACTTTTGATATGACAGCGCTGCCTATACCCCAAACGCACTTTTGCTATGACAGCGCTGCCTATACCCAAAACGCACTTTTGCTATGACAGCGTTGCCTATACCCAAAACGCACTTTTGCTATGACAGCGCTGCCTGTACCCCAAACGCACTTTTGCTATGACAGCGCTGCCTGTACCCCAAACGCACTTTTGCTATGACAGCGCTGCCTATACCCAACAACGCACTTTTGCTATGACAGCGCTGCCTATACCCAAAACGCACTTTTGCTATGACAGCGCTGCCTATACCCAAAACGCACTTTTGCTATGACAGCGCTGCCTATACCCAACAACGCACTTTTGCTATGACAGCGCTGCCTATACCCAAAACGCACTTTTGCTACAGCGCCGCTTTTTGTCGGCGGTGTTTTTGATGGGGATGCTACGACGTCGTAAGGCTGTTTTCGGCCGACGCTGACAGGGGCAAATGCCCGCTCAGTGACACCAGCGCGCACGTAGGCAGGGCGTTGACCGTCCCCCCTCCCCTCTCCCCCACCCCCCACCCCCACCCCCACAACAACAACAGAAACCGTATAACAATTCGCGCCTTGCGCCTTCAACAGTAAAGCATAGCACGTGCACGTGCGATTGGTTTTTCTTCTTTTCTTACGAGAATCCGTAAACTAGCTGAACAGTAGACATTTTATGACAGGCAAGCTGACACCCGTTGCAGCAGCGCTCGTACGGAGCCCGCCAAGCCTTGAGAAGAAGACAGACTTTCGACCTTCCCAGCCATGGATACGGGACTGAGGAGAGCAAGAGGGAACAATGGAACAATGGTGGAGGGGGGGGGGGGGGGGGGGGGGGGATTGCCAGTTGAGCTGTGCTCACAGGCCAGGAGAAATTTGTTTTTTCTGTTAACCCCACCCAGGCAAGTGAATATAAGAACCCACTCACCCGTGTGGGCATGTCTGTGTGCTTCGTTTGTTTTAACTAAAAGGAGTCTAGTGGCAGAACTTTGACCTCTGCCCTTGTGTAATTAGTGCACGTTTCAACAAGATGCACCGAATGGATTTCATTTGTGCTCGCTGTGGGGCCGGCACAACACGCTAGGCTTACGACTCCCGTGCGAGAAACCGAAACCGCTTGGGAGTGGTTTTCGGATTATGCGGAGAACACTACCCTCCCGGAAAAACAACAACATCAGCAGCAGCAACAATAACAATAAACACACACACACACACACACACACACACACACACACACACACACACACACGCGCGCACGCATACACACACACAGGGGGGGGGGGGGGGGGGGGAAGAAACCCACATACTCCAGGGACAGCACTCTACACTTGCTGCAGTACCCTGCCCACGCCAACATTACCACTCAAAAACACTCCGGAGTGTTTTCTGCATAGAGAGTGGGAGTGCTTAGGTTATGCGCGCGCGCGTGCGTGCGTATGTGTGGTGGTGGTGGTGGTGGTGTGTGTGTGTTTATTGTTGTTTTGTGTGTGTGTGTGTGTGTGTGTGTGTGTGTGTGTGTGAGAGAGAGAGAGAGAGAGAGAGAGAGAGAGATGTACAAGGACGGGGCTAGAAAGGTTTAGCTCTCAGACTCAAAACGTCCAGTCTCTTCTCTCCTTCACTCTTTCTCTCTCTCTCTCTCTCTCTCTCTCTCTCGCCCCCATCCTCCCCCGTCTCTGTGCAAGACCACTGTGCAGTGTCCGATGGACCTCAGCTGCACGAGCTGTCGGTGGTGACACTGGTTTACGCACATAGAACCGAGCACGATTCCAGCTGAACGTTCAATTGACCATGAACCCAGCAAGACACGCTGGCCCGGGTCAAGGCAAAGCCCTCCGGACGGTAGATGTGACAGATGGGGCCGTCCTTGGCTTCTCAACAGAGGGCGGGGTCGGCCAATCGACACGCAGCGATACCGAAAGGGCTACAGCTTTACTTCTCTAACACCGAGTCTCTGGCAGTTCTGGTTGGCTAAATTTAGTCCAGGGAGAGTCTACCCATGGCCAGATTTGGTCGGGGGGGGGGGGGGGGGGGGGGGCATACCCGTGGCCAGATTTGGTCCAGGAAGAGTCTACCCGTGGTCAGATTTGGTCCAGGGAGTCTACCCGTGGTCAGATTTGGTCCAGGGAGAGTCTAC
>JABMCL010001093.1:277500-295000 GCA_018857735.1 Alviniconcha marisindica
AGGGAGGAAGAGAGAGAGAGAAGATAGAAGAGGGGGAGAGAGAAGGGGGAGGGGAAGAGAGGACTAAGAGAAGAGGGAGGGACTGAGAGGGGGGACAAGAAGAGGGAGAGAGGACAGAGAGGGAGACAAAGAGGGGGGAGAGAGAGAAGAGGGAGAGAGAGACATAATACTGTATTACACAAGGATAAAGATCAAAGCACGAGAGAGAGGGGGGGGGGGGGTCGCTCCTTTTTTTCTTCTTTTCTTTTCTTTTTCTTATGAAAAGAATAAAGTGTGCAGCCGACCGTAGCTAGCTGTATATCCCCCCCCCCCCCCCCCAACAGGTGAGGGAGCCTGGGCCGGAGAGCAAGGAAGAGTCTCAGACGTACAGGTGTGCAAAGCGCACAATCAACGCGGGCAGAGAAAGTCACACCGGTGCCGGTGCGGCTGCGTCCCTGGCTCTCCGGCTTTCCGCCGTCGGTCCCGCCTCCCGTGCAGTGTATGTACCCTGCATTGTACCCTTCTGCAGGTGTTAGGGGAGAGGGGGGACTTTGGGGGAGGGGGGTCGGGTTGAAGGGGGTGGGGGTGGTGCGGGGGGGGGGGGGGGGGGGGGGCAAGGGGATTGACGTGTGCGATGTTGTATTATTTAAATAAACTCTGTGTGTGTGTGCGTGCGTGCGTGTGTGTGTGTGTGCGCGCGCGTGTGTGTGTGTGTGTGTGTGCGTGTGTGTGTGTGTGTGTGTGTGTGTGTGTGTGTGTGTGTGTGTGTGTGTGTGTTTTCTTAGTTTAGCAAGGACTAATTGTTAGGCCTAAAAGATGCCTTGTAATTGCTTTTACTCTTCAGTAGCTTACTAGCAAGGACTAGTTATTAGGTTTTTACTGAAACTGAACTGCAGACTTGTAAAATAAAGTTTTTGATCTCTCTCTCTCTCTCTCTCTCTCTCTCTGTTTTATCTGTTTGTGGTATAGTCGTGCTTATTTGTGTTTGTTGTATAACAAGGACTGGCTGTTACATAGGTCCAAATGGACCTATCGCTACTATCCTTGTGTATTAAAGGTTTCGAGTTCTCTCTCCCTCCCCCCCCCCCCCCCCCAAGCCCCTCCCTCCCTCGTCTGTACCTCTCTTACTCCCTGGCCCTTTTTGTTCAGGTTCTTAAACCCATGTGCTCCTTGCCAGCTTTGAATCGTTGGTGAACTCGGCAGTTCCCCACAGGACGGGAAGACTGTAGCTGTTGCAGGTGGGGCATATGAGTTCCACAGGTGGAAATCGCAAAGACCCGAGTAATCAGGGAAAGTGCCTCCTCCAACAACCGCTGGTACACGTGTAGAAACAGGCAGGTGTAAATGGTGGCCCAACGCTGGCGGCTGACACTAATGGAAATTGAAACACAAGCCGGTCCCTGTCAATGACGACCTGCAGCAGCAGCTCCATCAGTGCCTGTGCACGGCGATGGAGGCAGAACAAAGATCGTTCTCTGCCACTCGCGGCAACGGGACCGACCAGTGACAGCCCACAACTTACGAAAGTCGCAGTTTAGTTTTGAGCTTGGGCGAGGGCCTGCCCGTCGCTGGGTTTGAACCAAGGAGGGCCTACCCGTTGCTGAATGTGGGTTTGATCCAGCAAAGACCTGCACGCGGCTGAATCTGGCGGTCCAAACAGCGGCTACCAACGGCTAGATTTGACCCAGGGAGAGCCTACCCGTGGATAGACTTGATCCAGGGAGAGCCTACCCGAGGATGGATTTGATCCAGGGAGAGCCTACCCGTGGCTAGGTTTGATACAGAGAGAGCCTACCCGTGGATAGATTTGATCCAAGGAGAGCCTATACGTGGGTAGGTTTGATCCAGAGAGAGCCTATACGTGGGTAGATTTGATCCAAGGAGAGCCTATACGTGGGTAGGTTTGATCCAAAGAGAACCTATACGTGGGTAGGTTTGATCCAGGGAGAGCCTACCCGTGGTTAGATTTGATCCAGAGAGAGTCTATCCGTGGCTAGATTTGATCCAGAAAGAACCTACCCGTGGCTAGATTTGATCCAGAGAGAGCCTACCCGTGGATAGATTAGATCCAAAGAGAGCCTACCCGTGGATAGATTTGATCCAGAGAGAGCCTACTCGGCCGTGGCTAGATTTGATCCAGAGAGCCTCCGGTGGCTAGATTTGATCCAGAAAGAGCCTACCCGTGGCTAGATTTGATCCAGGGAGAGCGTACCCGTGGCTAGATTTGATCCAGAGAGAGCCTACCCGTGGCTAGATTTGATCCAGGGAGAGCGTACCCGTGGCTAGATTTGATCCAGAGAGCCTACCCAGCTGTGGCTAGATTTGATCCAGAGAGAGCCTACGTCACTAAGCAAATTGCACCACCCATTGCCAACTGTGTGCATGCTACGTAACGCTCGTTTACATCATTTCAGCTGCCGTTCTGTCACACACGGGCAGACCATGGCGGTACAGCTTGTTTCTCCAGCACCACCACCTCTCTCTCTCTCTCTCTCTCTCTCTCTCTCTCTCTCTCACACACACATACCCTCCCTCTCTCCGTCACACACACACACACAACCTCTCACCCCACCCCCCACCCCCACACACACGCACTCTCTCTCTTCTCTTCTCTTCACCACACACACACACACACTCTACACCACCACTCTCTCTCTCTCTCTCTCTCTCTCTCTCTCTCTCTCTCACACACACACACACACACAACACACACACACACACACCCCCCCACACACACACACACACACACACCACACACACACACACACCTCTCTCTCTCTCTCTCTCTCTCTCTCTCTCTCTCTCTCTCTCTCTCTCTCTCTCTCTCTCACTCTCTCTCTCTTTCTCTCTCTTTCTCTCACTCAGCCTCGACAAGCTGGCTTGGTCCCAGGTTTTGAGGCGGCAGTGTTTGCAGTTTGTGTGTGCGCGTGTGCTGTAACTAATAGCTGTGACTGACATGTAGGTGTACAATATATTGCCATTATTCATCGCTGCCCGACCTCGCTCTACATCCTTACAAGAGGAGTATTTTGCCCTTTTGTTTGCACTTACGTGTAAGGCGTAATGAAAAACATACGTTTGTATTTCTTTGTGTTTGGAACTTGCAGTTTCTACCCCCATATTGTAATTACTGGAGTGTTTGACATTGTAATTATTTTCATGTTGACTTTAATGGTTGTATACTCGTTTGCAGCTAACTGTATCAAGGACCGATTTGTCAAGCGGGCGTTTGTGTCTAAGCTTGTACCCTTTTGTGGTACGGTCCGAGATACTTTCAACACGAGACTGCCACTGCTTGCTTAGGAAAGGAAGCCTAGGTAGGATGCCGTGAGACTTTCCTCGGTTCAGCCACGTATCTGTGCTCCCAGTGAGCCGGTTTGGCCTAGCGGTAAGCCGTTGCGCTGGGAAGCAGCAGGGCTTCGGTTCGATTCCGCTTTGGCTCTGCTTTTTGAAAATAATTTTTTATCTATATTTTATTTTTATTTTTTTATAGATTTTTCTTTAAGAAAGAAGAAAGACAAAAAAAATATACAAAAAAAATGATTTGTTTACACCGACTTTTGACTATCCCTCACAATTAACGAGACACTAAAATGACTCTCATCGCTGCCCATCTTAATGCAGGAGTCATTCTGGTGGTGACAGCATAGCGCTAGGTACATTCTCCCTCTTCCCCCACCTCAAGGGATCCGCCGTTTTTCCATGGAATGACAAACTCAATTAAATAGTTACTGGCAGCGCATAAGAGCATTCTCTCTCTCTCTCTCTCTCTCTCTCTCTCTTGATTTTCGATTGATTTTTGTCGTTGTTTTCATGTTGTTTGATATAAACATACATACCCGTTGTTGCAAAATGAATTAATTAGTAAATTATGTTTGTGAGCATTTACTATAAGCCTAGCCTGTTTAATGCTCATACAGTGATTTTGATTGTCCATATTTTCATGAATGTAAATAAACTTTGTTTAAACCAAGGGATCTCCGTCCCCGCCACTACCTCTTTTTAAAATGTGTACATATACTAGTTTTAGCGTGTTCACATTTTTTAACAGTTACTGTATGATAACAGAATATGTTTCGCCCTGATATAGCCGCAATGGTTGACTGGGCGTAAACCACCAAGTTAGTTACTTGCTTACTGACTTCGGAGACAACTCGGCGTTAAACAAGATTAACCAAACTGTACTTCCTGCGCGGTACCGCAGTTGTACTGTGGAAGTGGTTTGGTTGTTTTTGTTTTTAAATACTGGAACAGGCGCAGTATCATTTAGCGCTGTTAATTTAGTGTTGCTGTTATCATCATTACATAAGCCGGGTATGCCACTGAGTCCCCGCGTCCCGGCTGGGGCCAGATGTACCACTTTATAATCATAATCATAATAATAATGGAAATTTGTAAAGCGCCATCCCCGCGTCCTGGCTGGGGCCAGATGCACCACTTCATAATAATAATAATAATGGAAATTTGTAAAGCGCCTTCTCCGCGTCCCAGCTGGGGCCAGATGCACCACATTATAATAATAATAATAATGGAAATTTGTAAAGCGCCTTCGCCGCGTCCTGGCTGGGGCCAGATGTACCACTTTATAAAAAATAAAAATAAATGGAAATTTGGGAAGCGCCTTCCGCGCGTCCTGGCTGGGGCCAGATGCACAACTTTATAATAATAATAATAATGGAAATTTGCAAAGCGCCTTCCCTGCGGCTCAAAGCGCTGAACAAACATAACACACATAACGTACACCGAGATGGAAAGTGCTATCAGCAGTCTAACAAAAACGAACACAATGCAGTTTTAATAATAATTTTGTTATGCTGTTAATCAAGTTGTTAGAATGTATAGATGGCGCGTAATGTACAGACACATCGGCATGCTGCTCACATAATAATTACCGTCTATGCAATTAACCTGCCTCGCCGTAGTGATTTTGCACAGCTGTTCGTCTTTTCATTCCAGTTGATTAATTAGCTAATCAGAGTATTTCGTTTTGTTTTTTTTCCCTCAAAATTTCTGACGTGGGGGGGGGGGGGGTGGGGGGTCTCTTGTTCATTTTTTTCTTTCTTTCTCTGTTCCCATCGTCATGAAAAAATGATTACTCACACACAATTTATGCTTACTCATTGTAGCTTATATATTACTGTTTTGAGCTGGGTATGATAGTCAAATGAAAATGAATGAATGTGAGAGAAAAACAAAACAACAACGACAACAACTAAATTTGACAAGACGACACTGATTATTGTATGTGTGATTGCGTGCATACGTGCGTGCGTGTATCTGAGTGTAAAGAATAGGTTATAATCTTGAATCGGTGCGTCTGTAGCACTTGCGTATTGTGTATTAGTTTTAAATGGAAAGCGCTACGAGCTCCTGTGAGAAAGGGCGCTTTATAAACGTTAGTTGTTGTTACTAATATTATTATTATGAAGAGAAGGGAAGTGGTACAGAAGGTACGTCAGTCACCAACCGACCAATCAAGTTGCAGTTCAGGGAGAAGGACGGCTCGAAGGACGAAGCTTACAAGGACGCGACCGCAGGGCTGAGAACACTGAAAGCGACTATGAAGAGACCCCAAGGCACTGGTTTACGACATCCTTCTTTGGAGGAAGGTGCCGGAAAGCGATGCTCGGAGTGTGCCCCAAGGCTACACTGAAATGTTGCCATGCGCTGCATTGTTACGTACGGACGATCTTCACCGTGATTAGCTCCTTGCGTAACAGCCTCCACCTTCCACAGATGGAGATAAAGCCTCCGAAGACGGCGTGTGGCTGCCCTCGTGGCTGGATAATCTGTATATATGTCATTTTATACAGGCACAGTCTCACCGTGTCTCATGGGAGGGGGTGGGTAGGGGCAGTTTGTACTCTACTGGTATGAATGTCCCTCCGGCCCCCACCTCCACCTTCCCCCTATCCCCGTCCCTAATAAGCCTTATGGTTTCTGTGGACGTGAAGCACCATGTTTACTTACTAGTTACCCGTAGAAGATGGAAATGCTTGCAATGCCCCAGCTCCGCGACTAGGCGTCGCATGATGTCCTGATTAAACTTTCGGCCTTTCGTAAGCACACTTTTCGAAATGAACGTCTTGTCGAAATCTCTCTTGGAGACAGTTCCTTGATGGAGCCAGCTCTGGCAGCACACGTTGTTTGTCAGGAAAAGGGTTAAGTTGACAGACTAGAGTCCGGCGGTTAAACACATTGTTTGTCAGGGAAAGGGTTCAGTTGCTTAGCTAGAGTCCGGCGGTTAAACACACATTGTTTGTCAGGGAAAGGGTTATGATGCCAGACTAGAGTCCGGCGGTTAAACACACATTGTTTGTCAGGGAAAGGGTTAAGTTGCCAGACTAGAGTCCGGCGGTTAAACACACATTGTTTGTCAGGGAAAGGGTTAAGTTGCCAGACTAGAGTCCGGCGGTTAAACACACATTGTCAGAAAAAGGGGTAAGTTGCTAGACTAGAGCAGTCCGGCAGTTAAACACACATTGTCAGGGAAAGGGTTATGTTGATAGACTAGAGCAGTCCGGCAGTTAAACACACATTGTTTGTCAGGGAAAGGGTTAAGTTGCTAGACTAGAGTCTGGCGGTTAAACACACATTGTTAGGGAAAGGGTTAAGTTGCTAGACTAGAGTTCGGCGGTTAAACACACATTGTCAGGGAAAGGGTTATGTTGACAGACTAGAGTCCGGCGGTTAAACACACATTGTTTGTCAAGGAAAGGGTTAAGCTGCTAGACTAGAGTCTGGCGGTTAAACACACATTGCTTGTCAGGGAAAGGGTTAAGTTGCCAGGCTAGAGTCCGGCAGTTAAACACACATTGTCAGGGAAAGGGTTAAGTTGACAGACTAGAGTCCGGCGGTTAAACACACATTGTTTGTCAAGGAAAGGGTTAAGTTGCTAGACTAGAGTCCGGCGGTTAAACACACATTGCTTGTCAGGGAAAGGGTTAAGTTGCCAGGGTAGAGTCCGGCAGTTAAACACACATTGTCAGGGAAAGGGTTAAGTTGCTAGACTAGAGTCCGGCGGTTAAACACACATTGCTTGTCAGGGAAAGGGTTAACTTGCCAGAGTAGAATCCCGCGGTTAGATGGGATGTGGGGGGGAGGGGGGGGGGGGGAATGATGCGGGCGTGGCATCGGAACAGTCGCGTCGCACAATTTGCTGTGATGTAAGAATTAAGTGTGGCGCGTGCTGTTCGCTGTCTGTCACCCCCAGACCTATGATTGATCTGTCGCGTTGAGCCGGATAGCTCCACCCACCGAGCGGAGTAAACAACACGGACTTACAAATACATTTGCGTAAAGTCCGTGCTTCAGTCTCGTGCTTGGAAGCGGCGCAGACCCAAGGCGCTTAATCGGTGGTCGAAAACAGCGCGGGCTTTGTTTACGTTACCGTGGTACTTGGCCAGCCCGCGGGCTTGTCTAAGGAGGTCGTCCAGGGGTGACCCCGTGCATCTGACAGGTCGTCAAAATCCAATTACCAGCCAGCTTGTCTAAGGAGGCGTTTTTGTACGCGGGCACTGACTGGCTGAAGTTAATACGCCACCTCGCTTCGGTGGACGTAAAGCAGCATGTTTACTTACTAACTTGTCTAAGGAGGCGTTTTTGTACACAGGCGCTGAATGGCTGAAGTTAATAAGCCGCCTCGCTTCAGTGGACGTAAAGCGGCATGTTTACTTACTAACTTGTCTAAGGAGGCGTTTTTGTACGCAGGCGCTGACTGGCTGAAGTTCGTCTGTCGGCCGGGGTGTGTGGAGAGGTCAACGAGCCACTTTGCCAGCTTGAGCACAGCACCGCCTGAACATTACCGTTGTCGCCTTTCTAGTGTAGGGCCCGGGTAGAATTTGCAGCTGACTTGAGCCCACTGCCACTTTGTAGTGTAGGGCCCGGGCAGGATTTGCAGCTGACTCGAGCTTTGTTCAAGCCCTAAACATGCCCACTGCCACTTTGTAGTGTAGGGCCCGGGTAGAATTTGCAGCTGACTCGAGCTTTGTTGAAGCCCTAAACATGCCCACTGCCACTTTGTAGTGTAGGGCCCGGGTAGAATTTGCAGCTGACTCGAGCTTTGTTGAAGCCCTAAACATGCCCACTGCCACTCTGTAGTGTAGGGCCCGGGCAGGATTTGCAGCTGACTCGAGCTTTGTTCAAGCCCTAAACATGCCCACTGCCACTTTGTAGTGTAGGGCCCGGGTAGAATTTGCAGCTGACTCGAGCTTTGTTGAAGCCCTAAACATGCCCACTGCCACTTTGTAGTGTAGGGCCAGGGTAGAATTTGCAGCTGACTCGAGCTTTGTTGAAGCCCTAAACATGCCCACTGCCACTCTGTAGTGTAGGGCCAGGGTAGAATTTGCAGCTGACTCGAGCTTTGTTGAAGCCCTAAACATGCCCACTGCCACTTTGTAGTGTAGGACCAGGGTAGAATTTGCAGCTGACTCGAGCTTTGTTGAAGCCCTAAACATGCCCACTGCCACTTTGTAGTGTAGGGCCAGGGTAGAATTTGCAGCTGACTCGAGCTTTGTTGAAGCCCTAAACATGCCCACTGCCACTTTGTAGTGTAGGGCCCTGGTAGAATTTGCAGCTGACTCGAGCTTTGTCGAAGCCCCAAACATGCCCACTGCCATTTTGTAGTGTAGGGCCCTGGTAGAATTTGCAGCTGACTGGAGCTTTTGTAGTGTAGGGCCCTGGTAGAATTTGCAGCTGACTGGAGCTTTTGTAGTGTAGGGCCCTGGTAGAATTTGCAGCTGACTGGAGCTTTTGTAGTGTAGGGCCAGGGTAGAATTTGCAGCTGACTCGAGCTTTTGTAGTGTAGAGCCCAGGTAGCTGACTGGAGCTTTGTTAAAGCCGTAAACATGCCCACTGCCACTTTGTAGTGTAGGGCCCAGGTAGAATTTTCAGCTGACTTGAGCTTTTGTTGTGTAGGGCGCGGGTAGAATTTGCAGCTGACTGGAGCTTTGTTGAAGCCCCAAATGGGCCGAGCGTCACCACGCCCGAGGCGATCATTTATGTGCCGTCTCCAGTTCGAGCATGTAGCCTGTTGTGTAACAGTAATAACGATGATTTCTACATAGTCCGTAAACAGAAATCGTATAATGTGTTCTTTTATATTGCTAAGGGAAACTACAAGACCAAGCACCCCAGTAACAAGCATCAATAAAACCACACACACATACACACACATATATATATATATATATATATAGAGAGAGAGAGAGAGAGAGAGAGAGAGAGAGAGAGAGAGAGAGAGAGAGAGAAACTCGAAAACTTTAATACTCAAGAATAGAAGCGTTAGGTCCGTTTGGTCCTAACAGCCAGTCCTTGCTATACTACGAACACAAATAAACGCGACAATACCACAAACAAATATTATAAGCACGATTAAGCAATTGATCAATGCAGTTTCACAGTTCCTACAAATGTGCAGAAACATCAGAATTAGAGAGAGAGAGAGAGAGAGAGAGAGAGAGAGAGAGAGAATTCGAACTCGAAAACTTTATTTTACAAGGATTGTAGTTTGGGTTCGGTCAAAAACCTGTCTAACAACTAGTCCTTGATGTATAGATATCAATGTATACTGATGTATAGATATCAAATTACAGGCATTACTTATATACATAATATAGGCATGAATGAGTGTGTGTGAGAGAGAGAGTGAGAGAGAGAGGGGGGGGGAGGGGGAGAGAGAGAGTTAAAAAAAATATTTAAAAAACATCAGGATTAAAGAGAGAGCGAGAGAGTTAAAAAAATGAATTAAATACAATTTTAAAAAACGAACAAAGTCCCCCCCCCCCCTCCCCCCCGGGGTAGAGCTGGTGCACAGTGAGCTAGGTGTGTCAGGTGACGGCGCCTCGGCCTACTGCTGCTTGTACTGTTGTTACAGTGTGCCCTGGCCGCCACATGTTACACGGCGTACTGCCACATGTTGCACGTGTTCCACCAGTGCACCCACACTTTGTCAAACACAGGCTCTCGCTCGCTCGGTTAGAACCCCGCCGTGCCGGCGTGGGACGGAGGGTTGCGATTGGCTGCATGCGTCTCTGCGTCTTTGTGACGGTGCCGTGCAAAGTTTGAGTGTATGGACGGTAGATGTAAGATAAGATAATACTTTATTGTCCGGTGAGAAGGAAGTTAGCTTTGAAGCGTAGCGTCAATGTAACATGTAAAATACGTCAAATTGAAATTAAACACATGATATTGATAACGATGCATTGTTACGACTCTCCTGCCTCTGCCACTCAGTTCTCACGGGTACTTGTCCGCAATATATCGCTGGCCGCTCGCACGGCTCTGTCCCTTCTCGTCAGCTGCGCTCTTCCTCAGATGGTAAGATTTTCAGATTCTGCTCCTTCACAACGAAACACAATAGACAAAGATCCTTGTCCTTTCGAGGCCCTTGTACGTAGAACAAACACCCTCACACAGTGAGACATTCTTCTTTCTACTTTGTCTAGTTTCAAATCTCTTTGCTACGTAAACATGGTGCTTAACGTCCACAGAAACCGTAAGGCTTATTAGGAACGGGGGTATGGCGGTGGGGGAAGTGGGAGAGAGATATACCTATCGCTATACTGTCACCACCAGAATGATTCCTGCAATAAGATGGGCAGCGATGAGAGCCATTTTAATGTTTCAGTAGGAAGTGATGGACAAAGTCACAAGACAGTGTCCACAAACCACAATCTTTCTGAAGAGAAAGGAGAGCCGAAGCGGTATCGAACCGAGGTCCTTCCGCTTACCAACCTAACGCCTTACCGCTAGACCAAACCGGCTCACCCTCTTTGCTAAATTCAGTCGCCCTGATATAACCATTCTGGTTGACTGGGCGTAAAACACCAAGTTACTGCTAATTTCTTAAGCCGGATTTTCTGTCACTCTCAGCCTGTTCACAGTGTCATGAACATTATTTCTGACATGGTGGATCAGACTTTCCATATTCTCCCGTTCGCCGTTTAATGTCTGCCGCAATGGCGCGTGGACACCGCTCACCGCGGACACTAACTTCATCTTCATCATTGTTTGTGTCGCGGGTTCACTTCCCGTTCGTTGAGTGCTTGCGGTCGGGTTGAACGCCCGGCCGGCAGTTGCAGAAGGCGTCTCGTCCCTCCTCTCCTCTCCCCCGCAAATCGCTTTGATCGCGTGATATTAATCATTTAGCGTACGAAGCTTTCTGCCTTCTGACTGAAACAACAAGCGTGACGGCTGCCGCGGGAATGGCGCTGAGAGGAGGGAGGGGAACGAGGGGGGATTTGAACACATTAGCAGTGGGCTCTATCATTCCGGGCTTCGAAGGACGAGCTAGGCTGGAGCTCGGTTGTGTTCAGCAGGACCACCCTGCCTCAGAATCGCGGGGCTCTTCTGTACCGTGTGATTCCTGCTTGTGTCTACACCTGAAACATATGTGGTGAGAGTGAATTGTTTTTCTTTTCATGAGGGGGTTGGGGTTGGGGGGGAGGAGGGAGGGGGTGGGTGGGGAGGGGGGGGTGGGGGTGAATTAAGGGATATGGAAAATGCAGAGGACACTGACGAAGGCTGTTTCGGTCATATCAATATTCTATGTTCTTCCTTGTTTTCAGTGTCTGTTTATCGGCTGGTTTATAGCCATAATACATTTCAGTGTGTTTCATCATCTTTTTTCTTAAAGCCGACTTGAAGAACAGCAATAGCCTGTACTGACGAGCGACTGAAATAACACATCATTATTTGGTTAAAGCGAAAAAGCATGAAAAAAGAAAAGAAGAAAAAACAAAAGAAAAAACAAACAAACAAACAAAACCTGCGAATCTGTGTAATGGTCAGTGTATGGCCAGTCGGCCTGTCATCGCAAAGAGCCACAACAAAGCAACAGACAAACGAACAGTCCTTCACGTTCACCGTTGTGATTTGCTTGTTACACTGTTTAAGTTATCAGCGGCAATCCTTGCTTGACGGTTGTCTTTATCTTTACTGAGCTTACCCGTTCATAACACTTAAGTTACTGACGGTCACATCCGAGAAGTGAAACTGTAAGTGATGTTATTGTTTTGTTGTTTTTGTTTTTTGGCCTTTGTGTGTGTGTGTGTGTGTGTGTGTGTGTGTGTGTGGTGTGTGTGTGTGTGTGTGTGTGTGTGTGTGTGTGTGTGTGTGGCGCGTGCTGTGGTGGTTGTGTGTGTGGTGTGGTGTGTGTGTGTGTGTGTGTGTGTGTGTGTGTGCGTGCGTGCTGTGTGTGTTGTGTGTGTGTGTGTGGGGCTTGTGTGTGCGTGCGTGTGTGTCGCATATGTGTGTTACATGTGTGTGTGTGTGTGTGGAAAACTGATCTTAGAAACTGCATGAGAAGAATATCTGTCAGTGTCAAGTCTTCCTCGTTAATACCGCTTCCGGGGACTCTGGTCCGTCTGTAAGTTCACTTGTTAGTTTTAAAGGGGTAAAAACTTCCTGCTTGGACTAGAAGTCGAGACAACGTTTGCTCTTCTTTATATATATAACTGATAAAACACCCCAGTGACGAACGTGTGGTGTCTTCCAGCACTGTTGCCAGATCTTGCTTGTTTTACGGTGCAGCAACTCCTTTTGAAGTGAGTGTGTTGAAAGGTGTCTGGAAAACAAGGGTGGCTGGTGAGTGTTGTTGCGAGCGGTTATTCTCATTTCGCTGCAAAACAAAGAGAAGCTGTTAAAGATCGGATAAAGCGTACACTGCCAACTTTCCAGCTCATCCGTCAGTGCGGCACACGGGCACACGATGGCGCAGTGGACCCCCCCCCAAAAAGAGCAAAAAAAGCGAAACTGTTTTCGCCGCGTTCCACTGGTTTTATCTGCTTGCCCCTTTCCATCCATCCCTTTCCAGTTTGCCCCTTTCCATCCATCCAAGCCCCCCCCCCCCCCCCACCCCCCACCCCCCTTTCCATCCAAGCCCCCACCCCCCCTCCACCCTCCGCCCGCCCCCCACTTTTTCCACTCCAACGGCAGGACTCGTCATTGATATCAGAGACTGTAGAGAGACATTTCCAATACTCCACTTCCTTCACCCTGATGTAACCGTACTGGTTGACTGGGCGTAAAACACCAAGGTGCTTAATTACTCCACTTCCTTTCTTCTTAGTTCTGTAGTGATGTTCTGTTCTGATGCGAATGTTTCATTTTTTTTCTTCTCAATATACGGTTCCTGAACCACGGCTGAGTTAAAGGATTTAAAATTAATTTTTTTTTTTTTTTTACCGCACTGGTTGACTGGCCGTGAAACACCAAGTTACGTACTCCACTTCCTTTCTTCTTAGTTCTCTTGTGTTGCATGAGGATGTTTTATTTTTTCAGTATACGCTTCCTGAACCGCGGTCCCCGGCCGTTCATAACTGAGTTAAGGGAGTTTTTTTTGTTTTATTTTATTTATTAAACCGTACTGATTGACTGGGCGTAAAACACCAAGTTTTACTTACTCCACTTCCTTTCTTCTTAGTTCTGTTGTGTTGCATGAGGATGTTTGATTTTTTCAGTATACGCTTCCTCAACCGCGGCCCCAGACCCTTCATAACTGAGTTAAGGGTGTGTTTTTTTGGTTTTGGTTTTAACCGTAAAACACGAAGTTACTTACTTACTCCACTTCCTCTCTTCTTAGTTCTGTTGTGATGCATGTGAATGTTTCATTTTTTTGTTCAGTATACGCTGCTGAACAACGGCCCCCAGCCCTTCGTAACTGAGTTAAGGGAGCTATACTTGTATAACTGAAATACCGTGTGCGTCTGCCCAGATTTTGCCAGGAAGATATACATTTCTTAATTCAAACGACCTTTGGAATTACAGTTTGTCCCTAATATGTCAACCCGGCATCCGAGGACATGAAGCCCCACATCATCATCAAACCTTTGGAATTACAGTTTGTCCCTAATATGTCAACCCGGCATCCGAGGACATGAAGCCCCACATCATCATCATCATCATCCTTTGGAGGCCAAACTTGGTATGCAGGTGCATTATCATTAGCTGGAGTGTCGCGCGAAACGATTGGCCAGCTGTCCTTAGGTTCAAGGTCACAGTGAGGGTCCCAGTCCTCGGTAAATGACTTTGTCCCACATCTGCACTGTTGAACTTTTCGTGACCAGAGTCGGCAGGGTGATAGTGGTGTTGTGAACTGCGGTTACCCATGGAGTTCTGAACGATTGGTGCATGTTGGCGGTAGTCACCCATGGAAATGTGAACGGTTGGTGTGTGATGGGGCATTCACCCATGACGTTGTGAATGTGTACTGGGGTCAGTCACCCATGGCGTTGTGAATGGGTGATGTGTGATGGAGGCAGTCACCCATGGCGTTGTGAATGGGTGATGGAGGCAGTCACCCATGGCGGTGTGAATGGGTGATGTGTGATGGGGGCAGTCACCCATGGCGTTGTGAATGAGTGATGTGTGATGGAGGCAGTCACCGATGGCGTTGTGAATGGGTGATGTGTGATGGGAGCGGTCACCCATGGCGTTGTGAATGGGTGATGGAAGCAGTCACCCATGGCGTTGTGAATGGGTGATATTGGATGGGAGCAGTCACCCATGGTGTGAATGTGTGATGGGAGCGGTCACCCATGGTGTGAATGTGTGATGGGAGCGGTCACCCATGGTGTTGTGAATGGGTGATGGAGCGGTTACCCATGGCGTTGTGAATGGGTGATGTGTGATGGAGGCAGTCACCCATGGCGTTGTGAATGGGTGATTGGATGGGAGCAGTCACCCATGGTGTGAATGGGTGATGTGTGATGGGAGCGGTCACCCATGGTGTGAATGTGTGATGGGAGCAGTCACCCATGGTGTGAATGTGTGATGTGTGATGGAGGCAGTCACTCATGGCGTTGTGAATGTGTGATGGAGCGGTCACCCATGGTGTTGTGAATGGGTGATGGAGCGGTCACCCATGGCGTTGTGAATGGGTGATGGAGCGGTCACCCATGGTGTTGTGAATGGGTGATGGAGCGGTCACCCATGGCTTGTGAATGGGTGATGTGTGATGGGGCAGTCACCCATGGTGTTGTGAATGGGTGATGTGTGATGGAGGCAGTCACCCATGGCGTTGTGAATGGGTGATATTGGATGGGAGCAGTCACCCATGGTGTGAATGGGTGATGTGTGATGGGAGCGGTCACCCATGGTGTGAATGTGTGATGTGTGATGGAGGCAGTCACCCATGGCGTTGTGAATGGGTGATGTGTGATGGCAGTCACCCATGGCGTTGTGAATGGGTGATGTGTGATGGAGGCAGTCACCCATGGCGTTGTGAATGGGTGATGTGTGATGGAGGCAGTCACCCATGGCGTTGTGAATGGGTGATGTGTGATGGAGGCAGTCACCCATGGCGTTGTGAATGGGTGATGTGTGATGGAGGCAGTCACCCATGGCGTTGTGAATGGGTGATGTGTGATGGAGGCAGTCACCCATGGATTTGTGAATTGGTGATGGGGCGGTCACCCATGGCATTGCGAACGGTTGATGTGTGATGTGGGCAGTCACCCATGGCGTTGTGAATAGGTGATGGGCCCGGGGGGCAGTCGTACATGGCGTTGTGAATAGGTGATGGGCCCAGGGGGCAGTCACCCATAGCGTTGTGAATAGGTGATGGGCCCGGGGGGCAGTCGTACATGGCGTTGTGAATAGGTGATGGGCCCAGGGGGCAGTCACCCATAGCGTTGTGAATAGGTGATGGGCCCAGGGGGCAGTCACCCATAGCGTTGTGAATAGGTGATGGGCCCGGGGGGCAGTCGTACATGGCTTTGTGAATAGGTGATGGGCCCAGGGGGCAGTCACCCATAGCGTTGTGAATAGGTGATGGGCCCAGGGGGCAGTCACCCATAGCGTTGTGAATAGGTGATGGGCCCAGGGGGCAGTCAGCAGTGGCGTTGCGAGCGGTTGATGCGTGATGGAGGCTGGCAGTCACAGCTGGCAGTCGGGCCAGTTTGTGGGTTTTGCCACAGAGAGCAACGATCTGCCCATCTGCTGTGTCTGCCGGTGTATGTACCCGGTGCCGCTTGGGGGTTCGGCAGTGTGAAAAGGCCAGCGTCGGAAGGTCGTCTGTCTCTGAAGGGCAGCCTACCTGTGGGTTCACCCGATATCTCTATAAATATATAGAGACATTCGTGTGTGTGTTTGTGTGTGTGGAGGAGAGAGAGAGAGAGAGAGAGAGAGAGAGAGAGAGAGAGAGAGATTTCGGGGAGATTTAACACACATGTACGCTATACTTAGTTCTCTCCTCGCCAGCTTTCGATTGATTTCAGTGAGTGGCGGGGAAATCGTTTGCTATCGATTCATTTCAGGGGGTTATGGGGCTGGGGGGTGGGCCTTTTGCTGCCGATCCTGGTGGAGGTGCTTACGTGTCTTTGGCAGTTCAAAAACTGAGCACTGTCCAGGTAAAAAAAGAAACTAAGAGAGAGAGAGAGAGAGAGAGAGAGGAGGAGAGAGAGAGAGAGAGAGAGAGTGTGTGTGTGTGTGTGTGTGTGTGTGTGTGTGTGTGTGTGTGTGTGTGTGTGCGCGCGCGCGCGTGCCTGCGTACGTGTGAGCCGTCGATAAGCTGAAATGACATTGAATTAAGCTCATGATTTCGAGTTAACGAACACAGCATAATTATACATTATTTAGAAATAAACTCGACACTGGAACAGAGGACTTGCCCAAAGTCGGCTAAGATTTCTGCAGCGACGGTGCCTTATTTGCCACCCCTACCTACCCTACCGCGTCCCGCCTGGTCAGCCGCTTCAATATATATATCGGTCCTAACAGACAGCGCTCACTCTGCACTGCTGGAGAATGCAAATCACCGTGCAAGATCGAATCTTGCTCAGCCGACACTAAGACAAATGGAGACCCGTGCCTCTCTTGTGGCAGGTGTGTTTCTGGCTACTCGGCAGCAGCAAGCGAGGTGGTGGGGCTGTCAGGGGTAGGGGGCAAATGATGAGCAGGTCGCGGAGAGGGAGTCTCGCAGCTACGCCAGTCCGGAACAGGCAGTCTGGTAGCTGCGTCAGTCCGGGACAGGCAGTCTTTCACTTACGTCAGTCCGGGACAGGCAGTCTGGTAGCCGGGTCAGTCCGGGACAGGCAGTCTTTCACTTACGTCAGTCCGGAACAGGCAGCCTGGTAGCTGTGTCAGTCCGGGACGGGCTGTTTTGCAGCTACTTCCGTCCGGGACAGGCGGGCTTGCAGCTACGCTGGTCCTGGACAGGCAGTCTTGCAGTTACGTCAGTCCGGGACAGGCAGTCTGGTAGCCACGTCAGTCCAGGACAGGCAGTCTTGCAGCTACGTTAGTCCGGGACAGGCGGTCTTGCAGCTACGTTAGTCCGGGACAGGCGGTCTGGTAGCTGTGTCAGTCCGGGACGGGCAGTTTTGCAGCTATGTCAGCCCAGAACAGGCGGTCTTGCAATTACGTCGGTCCGGGACAGGCAGTCTTGTAGTTACGTCGGTCCGGGACAGGCGGTCTTGCAGCTATGTCAGTCCGGGACAGGCGGTCTTGCAATTACGTTGGTCCGGGACAGGCAGTCTTGCAGTTATGTCAGTCGGGACAGGCAATCTGGTAGCCGTGTCAGTCA
>JABMCL010001093.1:300000-337500 GCA_018857735.1 Alviniconcha marisindica
GAGGGTGTGGGTTTGGGTAGAAACATCTTTTTTATTTTGGAGCACCGTTGCTGGGGGAAAGTGACCTAAAACATGTATTCTACCCTTCTCCACGTGCAGGACTTTGCTGCGGGAAAGCGACATAAAAGTGGCGCGTTCGTAAAACATGACGTTATAGCAGTAATAATAGATTATTTATGGCGCCCCATCACGCACGAGCCTGAAACGCTTATAAAGACGTATGGATACGCCCATTTTATCACACACGCGCACACTGAGACACGTACGATGTCTTTTGCTTGATCGGGAAATGTGCTTGATCCGGGGAAAGTGACGTAAAACACGACACGTACTCTGTGACGTAATACTTGTACTCTCCCCTGTTCCTGATTAGGGACTTCGCTTCAGGAAAGTGACGTAAAACTTGTATTTTCACCTGTTCCTGAGTAGGGACTTTGCTTCAGGAAAGTGACGTAAAACTTGTATTTTCACCTGTTCCTGAGTAGGGACTTTGCTTCAGGAAAGTGACGTAAAACGTGACAGGTACTTCACCGTTCTGAGTAGGCCTTTCCCTTAGGAAGTGAGAAGGACATTCCCTTCCTGATGAGGGACATTGCTTGAGGAAAATGACGTAAGACATCACACGCACCCTATCCTTTTACGAGCTTAGGAACTTTGTTAGGGAAAATGACGTAAAACACGTAGTGTACCCTTTTACTGATTGGGAACCTGTTCCCCATGACATGTATTTTCTTTCCCCACTGAACCTTCAGTTACATGTGTTTTAACACCCGGTGTGTGTTTTACCCCCCCCCCCCCCCCACACACACACACACACGCACGCACGAACACATGCACACACACACGAACGCACGCACGCAAACACACACGCACACACACACACACACACACACACACACACACACACACACACACACACACACACACACACACGCACACACACGCACGCACGCACGCACGCACGCACGCACACACGCACGCACGCGAACACACACACACACACACACACACACACACACACACACACACACACACACACACACACACACACACTCTGTCTCTCTTCCCGCCTTCTGGTTGGGACGTTGGGGAGAGTGCAGGTAAAGCATGGCGTTGCGGTTCCAGTCGAGGTTGGAACTGTTTCAACCGCACCTTGCTTGATACGACTGGCAGCCCCGGTGGGAGATGGCGTGGGAGAGATAGGTGTGAGGTGATGCTGGAGTGTTTTCCTGGAGGTGTGGAGCCCTTGAGAAGCGGGAGCCGCTTTGTTGTCTGTGGTCCGCTGCTGAGCACTACTTAAAGGGGACCCCGAGTGAAGACGCAAGCGCGCAGGGAGCCAGCTGCCTGTTTCTGTCCGTCATTCTACCACTATCAGTGCTTTTCAATCTTTTTTGAAAACCTTTCTCTTTTTAAAACCCTTTTCTTCAGTCCCATTGCCTTGATATACGACTCTCTCTCTTGTGTGTATGTGCGTGCGTGCGTGCGTGCGTGTGTGTGTGTGTGTGTGTGTGTGTGTGCGCGTGCGTGCGTGCGTAGTGTGTGCGTGCGTGTGTGTGTGCGCGCGCGCGTGCGTGTGCGTGCGCGCGCGCGCGCGTTCGTGTTGTACGTGCAGAATTTTTCAAATATGTACATTTAAAGAATGTGTAAGTACTCAGGGCCTGTGCGGGTTCGGCGCGCGCTCTAAGTACCCACTATTCTTATTAAGCTTGCCCTGAAAACGTAGAAAATATAAAATATGTACATTTAAAGAATGTGTAAGTACTCAGGGCCTGTGCGGGTTCGGCGCGCGCTTTAAGTACCCACTATTCTTATTAAGCTTGCCCTGAAAACGTAGAAAATATAAAATACGCGAATGTTTTCATTTTGCAGGCTTCGCGCGATTGTTCTGTGAACAAACAAACAAACAAACAAAGAAAAATTTAGAAGAAAAGGTCAATAAATGAACTAAAGAGCGTTTTTCACTCTCAGTTCACTGAGAAAACCGAAAATTCTGAGCACAGTGTGGAGGTCTTTTTTTAAATTTACTCTAGAAAATACTTCAAGAAAAATAGCAAGGTTTTGCGTGGAATTTGAGCTCCTCGGGCCGCTGCCACGTAGATTCACTCCTGACCAAAGTTGAGCAGCAGTGTCACAGTACACTACTGTCACACATGTTTATGTCACTGTTTATGTTTACGACGTCAGATCAGTGATCATCACCTGAAAGTGAGACTAATATAGTCAGTGTGCATTGTGTAGATCGCGCACGTGGTACGGAGGTTCAAGGAATCGTTTCTGTATTCTAGAACTGAAAAGCACCCCCGTCGTTTCGTTGGAACAGTTTGAAGTGAGGTAAGACCGACGGCGCATCTTCTTCAATGTCCACAGAGACCGTATGCTTTGTTTATTAGTGACGGGGAGATTGGGGAGGGGGGGTGGGGTGGGGGGTTGAGTATGAGAGCCCTGCTCCTCCTCCCAGTTCCAGAGCTCTGGGACGGCGCACCTTGAGCTTGTTTATTTACTGTCGGCACTTGTCCAATAAAAAGCGCGCTGCTTGACTGGAGGCTAAGCAAGTGTTGGCCACAGCCACTTGGCCACGACGCGTTTCAAGATGCCTCCCTCTTAGCCCGTCGTCTCTCAGTCTCCAGGCAGGGCGCCATTCAAGGTGCCCTCCCTTCTTATCTTGTCGCCTCTCAGTCTCCAAGCAGGGAGCAGTTCAAGGTGCCCTCCCTTCTTATCTTGTCGCCTCTCAGTCTCCAAGCAGGGGCAGTTCAAGGTGCCCTCCCTTCTTATCTTGTCGCTCTCAGTCTCCAAGCAAGGTGGCAATTCAAGGTGCCCTCCCTCTTATCTTGTCGCTCTCAGTCTCCAAGCAGGAGGGCAGTTCAAGGTGCCCTCCCTTCTTATCTTGTCGTCTCTCAGTCTCCAAGCAGGGAGCAATTCAAGGTGCCCTCCCTTCTTATCTTGTCGCCTCTCAGTCTCCAAGCAGGGCGCAGTTCAAGGTGCCCTCCCTTCTTATCTTGTCGTCTCTCAGTCTCCAAGCAGGGCGCAATTCAAGGTGCCCTCCCTTCTTATCTTGTCGTCTCTCAGTCTCCAAGCAGGCGCAGTTCAAGGTGCCCTCCCTTCTTATCTTGTCGTCTCTCTAGTCTCCAAGCAGGGCGCAGATTCAAGGTGCCCTCCCTTCTTATCTTGTCCGCCTCTCAGTCTCCAAGCAGGGCGCAATTCAAGGTGCCCTCCCTTCTTATCTTGTCGCCTCTCAGTCTCCAAGCAGGGCGCAATTCAAGGTGCCCTCCCTTCTTATCTTGTCGTCTCGCAGTCAGGGCGCAATTCAAGGTGCCCTCCCTTCTTATCTTGTCGTCTCTCAGTCTCCAAGCAAGGAGCAGTTCAAGGTGCCCTCCCTTCTTATCTTGCCGTCTCTCAGTCTCCAAGCAGGGCGCAGTTCAAGGTGCCCTCCCTCTTATCTTGTCGCTCCAGCTCCAAGCAGGGCGCAATTCAAGGTGCCCTCTCTTATTGCTTGTCGTCTATCAGTCTCCAAGCAGGGCGCAGTTCAAGGTGCCCTCCCATATCATCTTGTCGTCTCTCAGTCTCCAAGCAGGGCATTCAAGGTGCCCTCCCTTTATCTTGTCGCTCTCAGTCCCAAGCAGGGCGCAGACAAGGTGCTTCCTCTTATCTGCGTCTCTCATCTCAACAATAACTCATAAATCATATTGCGCGTGAAAAGTTCGAATTCACGGCTCTGTACATTTTCATAGGTAAAAACAACAACAAGTCAGTGGATAATATATCTCTGTAATATATACATAACATTCCTAAATACGCACCCTGAAAAATACATCAAAGTAATTCAGGCGTCTTTCTCTTTCCCTAAAATCGAGCTATCGTGGTTGATTCAGTATCTTTACACCGCTGCATAGGTTCTTTCATGGATGTCGGTTAGTTCTTGGATTTTAACGTCCCGTCATGTTTGCTATTGATTGTGTTGTGTCTGGAGATGTGAGCCAGCCTTTACGTGTGGTTTGGTGGCCTGCGTTTCCACCTGGTAGGGTAATAGTCGGTGAACGTGTGATTGGTCCCGGTGACCCTATCCGGTTGACCGGACGTACAGTTCTGAGAACTAACCGACTGACGTCCTGTCAGCCGCGTAGGGTCACCTCAGGACCATTTCATGGAAATAGGGCAGTGAGCAGCAGTGAGGAGGGGGGCAGCAGTGGCAACGGTGAGGAGGGCAACAATGAGGAGGGCAGCAGTGAGTGGGGGGATGGGGGGGGGGGGGGGGGGGGGGGCAGCAGTGGCAACAATGAGGAGGGCAGGAATGAGGAGGACAACAGTGTGAGGAGGGCAGCAGTGAGGAGGGCAACAATGAAAAGGGCAGCAGTGAGGAGGGCAACAATGAAAAGGGCAGCAGTGAGGAGGGCAACAATGAGGAGTGCAGCAGTGTGAGGAGGGCAGAAGTAAGGAGGGCAACAACGAGGAGGGCAGCAGTGAGGAGGGCAACAACGAGGAAGGCAACAGTGTGAGGAGGGCAGCAGTGTGAGGAGGGCAGCAGTGAGGAGGGCAACAACGAGGAGTGCAGCAGTGTGAGGAGGGCAGCAGTGAGGAGGGCAACAAAGAGCAGGGCAGCAGTGAGTAGGGCAACAACGAGGAGGGCAGCAGTGAAGAGGGCAACAACGAGGAGGGCAGCAGTGAGGAGGGCAACAAAGAGGAAGGCAACAGTGAAGAGGGCTACAAAGAGGAAGGCAGCAGTGAGGAGGGCTACAAAGAGGAAGGCAGCAGTGGGAGGACAACAAAGAGGAAGGCAGCAGTGAAGAGGGCTACAAAGAGGAAGGCAGCAGTGAAGAGGACAACAAAGAGGAAGGCAGCAGTGAGGAGGGCAACAAAGAGGAAGGCAGCAGTGAAGAGGGCTACAAAGAGGAAGGCAGCAGTGAAGAGGGCAACAAAGAGGAAGGCAGCAGTGAAGAGGGCTACAAAGGGGAAGGCAGCAGTGAAGAGGGCTACAAAGAGGAAGGCAGCAGTGAGGAGGGCAACAAAGAGGAAGGCAGTAGTGAGTAGGGCAACAACGAGGAGGGCAGCAGTGAGTAGGGCAAAAAAGAGGAAGGCAGCAGTGAAGAGGGCTACAAAGAGGAAGGCAGCAGTGAGGAGGGCAACAAAGAGGAAGGCAGCAGTGAAGAGGGCTACAAAGAGGAAGGCAGCAGTGAGGAGGGCAACAAAGAGGCAGGCAGCAGTGAAGAGGGCTACAAAGAGGAAGGCAGCAGTGAAGAGGACAACAAAGAGGAAGGCAGCAGTGAGGAGGGCAACAAAGAGGAAGGCAGCAGTGAGTAGGGCAACAACGAGGAGGGCAGCAGTGAGTAGGGCAACAACGAGGAGGGCAACAACGGGGAAGGCAGCAGTGAGGAGGGCAACAAAGAGGAAGGCAGCAGTGAGGAGGGCAACAAAGAGGAAGGCAGCAGTGAGGAGGGCAACAGAGAGGAAGGCAGCAGTGAGGAAGGCAGCAGTGTGAGAAGGCAGCAATGTGAGGAGGGCAGCAGTGAGTAGGGCAGCAATGAAGAGGGTGATGTAGGCATATAATGAAGACCGCTAACGTCGGGTGCCTTTGGTGCCGCATACAAGCCACTTGCACCTCCTCTGCAGTCATAATTGGGACCCATAACTGGGTCGTAACGCTAATTGTCCCGCAAGCCTTCTGTTTTCTGCCTGGCGTCTCTCCCGCCCTCTTCTCGTCTTCGCTGTTCCCTTGCCAGCTTGTGTGTGTGCGTGCGTTGTTTCGGTTGTGTGTGTGTGTGTGAGTGTGTGTAGGCCTGTGGCTCGCGATTGAATTTTGCTGAGTGCTGAACGAGTGTAACACGTGCAATATCTTAGTTCTTACAGGAACAACTGTAGGACTAGTACAGTAGCAGTGTTTTTGTCGCTATCTCACTTGGACGGGGTTGAGCGACGAAGGGTGTGTAATTTCAAAAAGGCGCGGTATTAGCGAAATGAAAGCCCCCCCCCCCCCCTTCTCCAGTGAATGTGTATGCTCGCGTGTGTGTGCACGCCCTCACACTGGTGTGTGTGTGTGTGTGTGTGTGTGTGTGTGTGTGTGTGTGTGTGTGTGTGTGTGTGTGTGTGCGCGCGCGCGCACGCGCGCGCTTCACGCTCGAAGAAGAAGAACGGCCGGGTAGCATTGCTGCGGAAAATCGAAATTTGGCCTCGCCGTGCTTCCTTGCTGTAAGCGGCTGCTCGGTGCAAAACGACTTATCGTTCCAAAACTTTAAAAAGAAAAAAAGAAAAAGAAAAAAAAAGGATTCTTATTTTTAATCAACGTGTGATACATGTCTAACAGCTGATATTTGTGTTGAATTTGCTGTCTACAGGTGGTTTGTGATACATGTCTAACAGCTGATATTTGTGTTGAATTTGCTGTCTACAGGTGGTTGAATATAGGCCAGCAGGAGGCCGGCAATGTAGTTAAGTCAGGGACCGCAGGCCCCTTGCATGGCTTGGCTTGGTACGTCCGTACCACAGACATTGAATAATAATGTCTGTGGTCTGTACGGAGATACTGGTGCGGTGTCTCTGTCTACAGGTGGTGGAATGTAGGCCAGCAGGAGGCCTGAAATGTGGAATGGGTGTGTGGTACAGGCAGGAACTGCGGGCCTCTGGCCGTGGCTCGGTACCTAGATACTAGTACCTAGGTCTACAGGTAGTGGAATGTAGGCCAGCAGGAGGCCTGTAATGTGGCATGGGTGTGTGGTACAGTCAAACTAGTGTAAAGTAGTATCTGGTCTGTGTCACCCCATGCAGTCACAGGTTTCAGACTAGTGTGGCGTCTCCGGTCTGTGTCACCCTATTCAGTCACCCGTTTCAAACGTGTGGCGTCTCAGGTCTGTGTCACCCTATTCAGTCACCCGTTTCAAACTAGTGTAGCGTCTCCGGTCTGTGTCACCCTATTCAGTCACATGTTTCAAACTAGTGTGGCGTCTCCGGTCTGTGTCGCCCTATTCAGTCACACGTTTCAGACTAATGTAGTGTCTGGTCTGTCACCCCATGCAGTTACGGGTTTCGCCTGCCGTCGAGGACTCGCTAATGGACGCCTCTTTCGGGTAGAATCCTCTTTTCCACCCTGCGGTTTGTTCCCTACCGTCATCAGAGACGTGTAGAAAATAGCTGTCTTTCCGCCCTGTATCTCTCTGCCACTGCCCTGTCTCCTGGGTGGCTTGTTGGAAAGTCCGTTGCTCTGTACTATTGGCGGTGGAGAGTCCATCCGGTGTGTGCTGTTTTGTCAACGGATGAAGTTGCTGGAAGCATATCCGTGTGTCGCCTACGGCCGATGGTTTTGTGGAAGGCACTTCCGTGTGTTGCTTAATTTAAAGTACTTCCGTCTTTTACCTACCCAGAGACGGTGTGGAAGGTACCTCCGCGTGTTGCCTGAAGTACTTCCGTCTTTTACCTACCCAGAGACGGTGTGGAAGGTACCTCCGCGTGTTGCCTGAAGTACTTCCGTCTTTTACCTACCCAGAGGCTATGTGGGAGGTTGTTCCGTCTGTTGCCTACCCACACATTACTGGGAGTACTTCCATGTGTTGCCTGCCCAGACACATTGCCCGGAGTACTTCCATGTGTTGCCTGCCCAGACACATTACTGGGGGTACTTCCATGTGTTGCCTGCCCAGACATTGCTGGGAGTACTTCCTGCCCAGACACATTGCTGGGGGTACTTCCATGTGTTGCCTGTCCAGACATTGCTGGGAGTACTTCCTGCCCAGAACATTGCTGGGGGTACTTCCATGTGTTGCCTGCCCAGACATTGCTGGGAGTACTTCCATGTGTTGCCTGCCCAGACATTGCTGGGAGTACTTCCATGTGTTGCCTGCCCAGACATTGCTGGGAGTACTTCCATGTGTTGCCTGCCCAGACATTGCTGGGAGTACTTCCATGTGTTGCCTGCCCAGACATTGCTGGGAGTACTTCCATGTGTTGCCTGCCCAGACATTGCTGGGAGTACTTCCATGTGTTGCCTGCCCAGACATTGCTGGGAGTACTTCCATGTGTTGCCTGCCCAGACACATTGCTGGGGGTATTTCCGTGTGTTACCTACCCAGACACATTGCTGGGGGTATTTCCGTGTGTTACCTACCCATATACAGTGCTGGGAGTATTTCCGTGTGTTACCTACCCATATACATTGCTGGGAGTATTTCCGTGTGTTGCCTTCCTAGAAGCATTGCTGGGAGTATTTCCGTGTGTTGCCTACCTATATACATTGCTGGGAGTATTTCCGTGTGTTGCCTACCTATATACATCGCTGGGAGTATTTCCGTGTGTTGCCTGCCCGGAACCATAGCAGGAGGAACTCCCTGTGTTGCCTGTAGGGTGACATTGTCGGGAGTATTTCCGTGTGTGCCTCCCTTCGATAGCTTTGCTGGGAGGTATTCCGTGGACACAGGGAGTACATGCTGGGGTATTTCCGTGTGTTGCCTGCCCGAGAACAGAGCGGGAGGATTCCGTGGTGTTAGCTGGGGAGTAGGTGACATTGTTGGTGAGTACCAGAGGGGAGTTAGACACGCTAGGTGAGACATGCTGGAGACAGAGTGAGTGACGGTGGATGTGTGGAGACAGAGGAGGTGTGGGAGACGAGGGGATGTGGAGACAGAGGAGGGTGGAGACAGGGGAGTTGTGAGAGGGAGTGGTGAGTGGAGACAGAGGGGAGGTGGTGAGACAGAGGGGAGGTTGGAGACAGAGGGGAGGTGATGGTGGAGACAGAGGGGAGGTAGGTGAGACAGGGAGGTGGTGGGGAGACAGAGGAGGAGGTGTGGTGGGCAGAGGGGAGGTGGTGTGGAGACAGAGGGAGTGTGATGGTGCAGGGGGAGGTGGAGACAGAGGGGAGGTGTGGTGGAGACAGAGGGGAGGTGGTGGAGCAGAGGGGAGGTGGTGGTGGTGGCAGAGGGGAGGTGGAGGGAGTCAGGGAGGTGGGGGGGGAGAGGGGGGTGGAGACAGAGGGGAGGTGGGGGAGCAGAGGGGAGGGGTGGTGGGTAGGGAGTGTGTGTGAGACAGGGGAGGGGTGGTGGAGACAGGGGAGGTGGTGAGAGAGGAGGTGGTGGTGGGAGAGGGTGGTGTGCAGAGGGGAGGGGTGGGAGACAGAGGGGGAGGTGGTGGTGGAGGAGGTGGGAGTCAGAGGGGAGGTGGGGAGACAGGGGAGGTGGTGGTGGAGACAGAGGGGAGGTGGGGTGGAGACAGAGGGGAGGTGGTGGTGGAGACGGGGGAGGTGGTGGTGGAGACAGAGGGGGAGGTGTGGTGGGACAGAGGGGAGGTGGTGGTGGAGACAGAGGGGAGGTGGTGGTGGCAGAGAGTGAGACAGAGGGGAGGTGTGGTGGGCGAGGGGAGGTGGTGAGACAGAGGGGAGGTGGTGGTGGAGACAGAGGGGAGGTGGTGGTGGTGGCAGAGGGGAGGGGGGGAGACAGAGGGGAGGTGGTGGTGGCGAGGGGAGGTGGCAGAGGGGAGGTGGTGGTGGTGGCAGAGGGGAGGTGGTGGCAGAGGGGAGGTGGTGGCAGAGCGGCCGAAGAAGGCCTCAGTGACTAGCGGGGAAGGGGGTGTCCGGACGGGAGGTGGGGGGTGGGAGTGGGGGAGGGGTCGAGATGAGTTATCAGCAGACAGCTGTGGGGGACGTCGATGGGCTGACGATGACGCAGGTTGCTGCTGCTGCTGCTCACAAGGTGTTCCCCCACACCGGCCCACCTCTCCTGCTCAGCCCCGACCTCGCGCGACCGCCATAGCCAGGGTCGGTCCGAGACTGCACTTTACTGGCTGGGCTGTTTGGATCTCTAGGCCGACCCGTCGCACAACTGCTCAGACCAAACCGCTTTGGGGGCCTCCGACACACGGGCTGCGTAACGTGCGGTGTTGGCCACGGTCCTAAAAAATATGATTACATAGACCTGTTGTTAGGTTTATTAGTTCGTGAGTGTAGACCAGACTGTTCCCCCTTAGCGTGATCCGCGCCGTTACTGCACAGTGCAAGCCAAACTAGTTCCCATTCAGTGAGTTGCGTGAAGAACCGTAGCAGGAGGAAGTAGGGCCATTCTTCCAAGTTCCCATTCAGTGACTTGGGTGAAGTGTAGGCCACTCTTCCAAGTTCCCATTCAGTGACTTGCGTGAAGTGTAGGCCACTCTTCCAAGTTCCCATTCAGTGACTTGCGTGAAGTGTAGGCCACTCTTCCAAGTTCACATTCAGTGAGTTGCGTGAAGTGCAGGCCACTCTTCCAAATTCACATTCAGTGACTTGCGTGAAGTGCAGGCCACTCTTCCAAGTTCCCATTCAGTGACTTGCGTGAAGTGTAGGCCACTCTTCCAAGTTCCCATTCAGTGACTTGCGTGAAGTGTAGGCCACTCTTCCAAGTTCCCATTCAGTGACTTGCGTGAAGTGTAGGCCACTCTTCCAAGTTCCCATTCGGTGACTTGCGTGAAGTGTAGGCCACTCTTCCAAGTTCCCATTCGTGTCTTGCGTGAAGTGTAGGCCACTCTTCCAAGTTCCTCATTCAGTGTCTTGCGTGAAGTGTAGGCCACTCTTCCAAGTTCCCATTCCGTGAGTTGGGTGAAGTGTAGGCCCCCTTTTCCCAAACGTTCCCCATTCCGAAGGTTGGGTGAAGTGTAAAACACCCTTTCCACGTCAGTTATGTGATATGGGCTAATGCCTTTGATCGGGTGAAATAACCCCAAAGATTACTATTCCACGTGTTAGTGTGCAGTATGGCCTAGACTGCCATCATGTTAGTATGAGTAAAGACCAGATTGTTGCAGCATGTTAGCGTGCAGTGTAAGCTAGACTGCCATCATGTTAATATGAGTATAAACCAGATTGTTCCAGCATGTTAGCGTGCAGTGTAAGCAGATTTATTTAGATCCGGCACGCCAAGATTCAGTGCAACGTTCCTACCGCCAGAGATCCGGTGGCAGTGTCCTCTCTGCCCTTCTCAGTGCCGGTCTCCTTCCTCTTTTTCCTTTCTTTCCTTTCTTTGTTTCTTCAGAGTTCTTCTTTTAACACCGTCATCTCTATGGGCCAGAGTACTGTTTTCGGGACTTGCACACACCAGTAAGCTGCGGTCGTCTTGATTCGCCGTGCCGGGTGGTGATAGCTCAGCGGTGGTGATTGACGTCAGGACAAAAGCACGTGGCGCCCGGTCGACCCAGGTTTTCTCCCACCTTGCAGCGTTGCCGTAGGCCGGTAGAAATAGTTGGTTAGTTGAGTGTTGCTTTACCTCCACAGAAACCGTAGGCTTATTAGGGACGGGAGCCCAGGACGGCCACCTCGACTTTCACACAGCTCCTGAGCTCTGTACAAATAGTTGGTTGGTTGAGTGTTGCTTTACGTCCACAGAAACCGTAGGCTTATTAGGGACGGGAGCCCAGGACGGCCACCTCGACTCTCACACAGCTCCTGAGCTGTGAGAAATAGATGTTGTTGATCGCTTTTATAAAGCGCTCTTCTCCGCTCTCGAGCAGACTCACTGCGCTCTCATGTGATTCTACATGAGTGAATAGCTTTTTATAGTGCGTTTTTGAATATCCACCGAAGTGGTGTACTTACGGCCCTGGCATGGCTGGTGCCACATGAAACTGCTGCCGTCTCGGCGCGTTCTGTGTACACCATACAACCATGCACCATGTCACTTCATGCAAAGCCACATACGTAAGATGCATGCGTGTTTAGCTGTAACCTGCCACCTGCACTTTTGGTAGAATGACCGGGGTCTTTTACGTGCTACTGCGGTAACAGGAGGGTGGAACGGATACCGAAATAAGAGTCAGCACAGAAAGTTGACCCTGGAGAAGAAAACTCTCCCGCCGCTCCTGCAGGGATTCGAACCCGCGACCTTTCAGTTACGAGCCCGGCGAAAGCCGATACCTGTTCAGGGTGAGCGGGTTTGGCCTAGCGGCGGTAAGGAGCTAGACTGGCAAGCGGACGACGTGGGTTCAAACACCAGCTTCAACACTCCTTTCTCTTCACCTAGTTGTTTATGGACACTGTCATGTGACTTTGCCCCTCGCCGTTAATGAAACATTAAAATGGCTATCGCCCCTCGCAGTCAATGAAACATTAAAATGGTTATCGCCCCTCGCCGTTAATGAAACATTAAAATGGCTGTCGCCCCTCGCAGTTAATGAAACAATAAAATTGGCTATCGCCCCTCGCCGTTAATGAAACAATAAAATTGGCTATCGCCCCTCGCAGTTAATGAAACATTAAAATGGCTATCGCCCCTCGCAGTTATTGAAACATTAAAATGGCTATCGCCCCTCGCAGTTAATGAAACATTAAAACGGCTATCGCCCCTCGCAATTAATGAAACATTAAAACGGCTGTCATCGGTGCCCATCTTAATGCGGAATTATTCTGGTGGTGACAGAGCAGCGTCAGGTATCCCCCCCCCCCCCCCCCCCCCCTCCTGGAATCGCGGTCCCCGTCTGTACCTCTTCGCAAAAAAACTCGCCGTTGAACAGGTCTAACTTACGAAACCTGTTAAGAACAGACGACGTATTCAGAACGTCTTTTCTCTTTTCTCGCGGTAGTTTACATCGTTATTCGCTATAATCATAGAATAAGGAGTCGGTAGAAAGAGCCTTTTCTTTTTCCCCTATGAAACCGTCGCTGTACACCCATTGTTAAATACGGCCCAGATGCTAGGATCACAGACAGACAGAAGTGGAGTGGTTGGCTCCGTGTTCTAGGAACTGTGGCCGTGGTTGGCAGAGCATGGTAATATAGTACGCCTTAGACCTAAGAATAACCCGGCCTTTTACCCGTGGCTTTTCCGGAGGGGAGGGGAGGGGATGGGAGGGGGCAAAGGCAGAAAACTTGGCACCGTTTAACTGGCATCACCAAACCATCTGCCCCGAGGCCTTGGCGAGGGGGTTGTTGAAAGTTGTTGGAGATTGGTGTGAACGTTACTTGTAATTCTTGGCACGGGAGGCGGGCTTAAATGGGGCATTCATATTTCCCAAACAAAATTGTCTTTAGCGGAGTGTTTAGGACAACGCTGATCAGTTTGAAAGCTGGGCGGCCTGGCCGGCGCGTGGCAGTGGGTGTGGGTGTCAGGCTGGGTGCGGTGTCATCAGCGGACGATGGTATCTGGGGTGTGTGTGTCAGCTGGGTGCGGTGTCATCAGCGGACGATGGTATCTGGGGTGTGGGTGTCAGCTGGGTGCGGTGTCATCAGCGGACGATGGTATCTGGGGTGTGTGTGTCAGCTGGGTGCGGTGTCATCAGCGGACGATGGTATCTGGGGTGTGGGTGTCAGCTGGGTACAGCGTCATCAGCGGACGATGGTATCTGGGGTGTGGGTGTCAGCTGGGTACAGCGTCATCAGCGGACGATGGTATCTGGGGTGTGGGTGTCGCTGGGTGCGGTGTCATCAGCGGACGATGGTATCTGGGGTGTGGGTGTCAGCTGGGTGCGGTGTCATCAGCGGACGATGGTATCTGGGGTGTGGGTGTCAGCTGGGTACGGTGTCATCAGCGGACGATGGTATCTGGGGTGTGGGTGTCAGCTGGGTACAGCGTCATCAGCGGACGATGGTATCTGGGGTGTGGGTGTCAGCTGGGTACAGCGTCATCAGCGGACGATGGTATCTGGGGTGTGGGTGTCGGCTGGGTGCGGTGTCATCAGCGGACGATGGTATCTGGGGTGTGGGTGTCAGCTGGGTCAGGTCATCAGCGGACGATGGTATCTGGGGTGGGTTCCTGGTACACCGTCATCAGCGGACGATGGTATCTGGGGTGGTTATAACCTGGTACACCGTCATCAGCGGACGACGGTTCTGGGGTGGTTATAACCTGGTACACCGTCATCAGCGGACGATGGTATCTGGGGTGGTTATACCTGGTACACCGTCATCAGCGGACGACGGTATCTGGGGTGGTTATAACCTGGTACACCGTCATCAGCGGACGACGGTATCTGGGGTGGTTATAACCTGGTACACGTCATCAGCGGACGACGGTATCTGGGGTGGTTATAACCTGGTACACCGTCATCAGCGGACGACGGTATCTGGGGTGTGTTAACCTGGTACACCGTCATCAGCGGACGACTGTATCTGGGGTGGTTATAACCTGGTACACCGTCATCAGCGGACGACGGTATCTGGGGTGGGTGTGTCAGCTGGGTACAGCGTCATCAGCGGACGTTGGTATCTGGGGTGATTATATCCTGGTACACCGTCATCAGCGGACGACGGTATCTGGGGTGGTTATAACCTGGTACACCGTCATCAGCGGACGACGGTATCTGGGGTGGTTATAACCTGGTACAGCGTCATCAGCGGACGTACGGTATCTGGGGTGGTTATATCCTGGTACACCGTCATCACGACGGACGAGGGTTAGCGGTAGTCTGGGACGTGGTGTATTAACCTGGTACAGCGTCATCAGCGGACGACTGTATCTGGGGTGGTTATAACCTGGTACACCGTCATCAGCGGACGACGGTATCTGGGGTGGTTATAACCTGGTACAGCGTCATCAGCGGATGTAACCTGGTACAGCGTCATCAGCGGACGATGATAAGTGGGGTGATTGTGTCCTGGTACACCGTCACCATCAGACGATGGTAACTGGGGTGATTGTAACCTGGTACAACGTCATCAGCGGACGATGGTAACTTGAGTGGTTGTATCGCAGGGAGAACTTCCTGCAGTAAGCGCACCGTGCGTGGCTGTATTCTATTCTGACTTAACTTCAGGCTGGTCAGTGAGAACCTTTCGGTAGGTTTAGGTTCTCAGTAGAGCGGACCTCAATTTCTGCGTCCGCGGTAACCCACTGCGGGGTGTCAGCTTGGTACACCTAACGGGGGATTTCTCGCTGTCAGCCAGACAGATCCGCCCACTGAGACGAGCGACTAAGCGCGAGTTGGAACACGTATTATGTTGTGTACTCGCACGACACAACACGTGTTCCAACTCGCGCACACCCATGGCGTCTGATCGCGGTTTCAAAAAAGCGCGGGGATGTGCTTTGTTTACAGCGGTGGTACTTGGACAGCCCGCGTGCTTGTCTAAGGAGCTGACTGGCTAAAGCTCCTCTGTCAATCAGAGGGGGAAGCGAGGTCACTCAGTAAACGGTGGTGTGGTAATGGTACACAAAAGGCGTCTGTCGGTGTGGCACTCAAGCAGACGAATAGTCGCACAGTAGTGGTACTGGGAGAGATAGCTCGCAGTAACTGTGCGTCGGTAGCACATGATAATAATAATCACAATAATGTGTGGCCCTTATACAGCGTAAATGTTTTCGCAGAACAAAAACTCAGTGGGACAGCACACATCATTCTCACGCATCTGTGCAGTAACACGTAGACATACGCATGATCTATGCTCTCAGGGATGCTTCACCCGGGTTTGTGAAAAGGGCTGTTCAAACAGGAAAGTCTAGAACTGGGTTTTGAATTCAGGCAGAGTGGGGAGATTTGGCAGACTGGCAGGCAGCGATTTCCAGACAGGTGGATCGATGAAACCGAAAGAGCGCTCACCAGTAGATTTCAAATTACGTTCAGGAATTTTCAGAAACTTCTCGCCTGAAGATCTAAAGGTGCGTGGTGTTTGCTATGTGCAGACCGGCAGGCAGGCAGGGAATTCCAGACAGGTGGAACGGTGATACTGAAAGAGCTCTCACAAGCAGATTTCAGGTTACGTTGAGGAATTTTCTAAAGTTTTTCGCTAGAGGGTCGGAGGGTGCGTGGTGGCGTTGTGTTCGGTATGTGCAGAGCGAAGCTGAAAGGTAGGACGGGAGTGCCCTGTGGAAGGATTACCACAGTGATGATACGAATGATGGAAGTGGAAACGACTTTGTGTCAACAGCACTTGTCCTGGTCTACTAAGGCGGGGACGGCACGGGGGCGGGTGCTGCCTATCGAACCCCGGGCCCCGACACGTTCCCACTTCCACTGGGAATTCGGTTTTCACTGGTGGACGGGCAAGGTCCCCAGGGTCCTTACAGGTGCTTACGAGTACTTACAAATTGAATTTGCCAAGTAAGGCCTTACAAGTCCTTATATTTGCATCACGGTCCTTACAAGTCTAGCTAATACTAAAAATGCACATTGGGTAGTTTTGAAAGCCTCTCATTTTTCCAAGTCAGCAACACTGGATGGTTCCACACATTTACTAAATTTCTAAATCGTTGAGATGATGTCTGAAGCAGACGATGCTTTCCTCCGTGTTCATTTAGATCACGTGCAGCTGAAATCACGGTCGCAAGATTACGCGATAACTTCCGGGTCAGCCATTTGGTTGCCAAATTTGAACTGTGCAAGAACCTGAGCTAACGGCAAAGATGCCGAGAAAATGTTCGTTCCAAGACTGCTGGCTAAAGAACAGTACATACCAGGAGTGGGCTCTAAAAGATAAGCCGCGTGGACAAACACTACGCTCGATGCGTGGAATGTGAAATTCAGCTCATTTTGTGTGTGTTCCATACTGTTGCGATGGTCCTTACAAAATCTAATATTGGTAGGTAGGTAGTGTTTGCTTAATGTCTTCAGATGTCAGTTGACATATTAGGGACAAGCTGTGACCAATGCCGAAGCATGGTTCAATATAGCTTTACGTCCAAGGAAACCAGAAGGCTCGTTAGGACGGACAGCTCAGGACGGCCACCTCGACTCTCACACAGCTCCTGAACTATGCTCTAATATTGGTCCTTACAAGTCCTTATAAGGTCCTTATTTGGCTCTAGTCCAAGTCCCTGGGAACCATGACGGGGTGTCAGGGGTACTGAACGCACGTGTACACACCAACCAATAGGCTGGAGGTCCTATCGACTCGCTGTTCCAACTACTCCGCCAAAAGCAGGCAACGTGTGGCGGTGGAATTTGTGCAGGTAATTGCGCAGCAACCCATTGCGCTGGGAAGGCATTATCAAAAAATAAATAAATTATAAAGTAATTTGTTGCGCGGTGGTATCGCGACGAACTCCACGTAAGCAGACTGCTGCTTTTGAAGCTGGATAATTTGTAGGTGCATACAGCAGTGAGTTCGTCCACAGGTGACCCAGTGCGGGTGATGGGACGTTATTAGGTTAAAATCCAAGAATTAAATAACAGCAGTGATCAGCACACCTGAAACAGCGTTCAGCAACCTGCAGACGCAAGCAGGAACATTGGAGGAAACATTAAAAGCATCTCGTCCTAACTTCAGCAACAAGTCGGCGTCCTAAAAAGCAGGGAGAAGATCTGGAACAAAATAAGATAAATGGACCGCTGGTCAAAATTAGAACAGGAGAGAGAAAGAAAATTTAAAAAAATCCTGGCAACTGGCGAAGCATGCGTGGCTATATTCTGACCTGCTCCAGGCTTTAAAGGGAGAACATTTGTCAGCTCTGGGTTCTCAACAAAGGGGACCTTCCTTCGGCGTCCTCATTGCCCTACTGTGGGTCGTGAAAGGATAGACAGAGCCGTCTTGACCGTACAAGCACCGAAGGGATAGACAGACCTGTCCTGCCCATACAAACAGCTTCTAGCACTTTGTCGCGGCCTTTGTATGTTTTGCACTCACACAGACGTTCCGTCCTCTTTACATTTTGTTTTCGTTCCTTCCTCTTCCCCCATTTTGTCTGGTAAACAATACCCCATTGATCAGAAACTGCGCGCACAGAGTTTTGGAAGGACGGCGTGTGCACAAGCCCCGATTGAAGCGGCGCTGTCGGTAACTTCTGTTCCGAGGGATGTGCTTGCCGCATGAAACCCAAGACGCAGCCTGCTCCAATCAAGGAAGAAAGCATTGATGACGCAAGCCGCTGTAATTTTTGGCTAATAGCCGATTGATTTTCTCGTGTGGAACGGAGCGGCGTTCTTTTTCCTCGAAATTCTGGGCAGTAACCTGTGAGCGGGGGTCTACCTTCTGGTAAACAAGTGAAGCGACTCTACTTTGTAAACAAGTGAGGTGCTCTAACTTGGGATTGACTGACACACATTCGCAAGCCCGCTTGGAAGATAGGTGAAGCGTTCTGACTGACTTTGGACGGCTGTTCATTGGGAATGGCGTTGGTTTGGCGCTCAGTATTTCCCTGTGCCCACTTTTACGAGATACTTATTTACTTATCTCTTTCCCTGCTGCAGAATTGGTGTTATGAGTGGTTTCCACTTTTAATAGCGAAGAGAGAAAAGGCTTCCCAGAAAGGTCCATTCTGAGTATTGTGCAGAACCTTCACACGCGTGCACACACACCACACACACACACACACACACACACACACACACACACACACACACACACACACACACACACACACACACACACCAGAATGCATGCTGGACGTCATAATTATGACGTTTCATATGCAGTCCCGAACAGCGTTGCCAAGGACGTTATTGGGTGCCCGGGAGGCAGGCAAAGGGTTAGCGCTCAGTGTCGCATTGTGTTCAAAGTATAAATATTTTACTTGACTCTCGGTGTCAGTGTGTCCACTTTCCTCAGCTGGGTTATTTGATTATTTTAGCCAACGCTGAGTGTCACACATTACCCGCTTTCATCGTATTACACACGGAAAACCGGTTTGGTTTCAAACAAGTTCCCATCGCTGTCGACAGTCCTTCCCGCTCGTCTTGTGCCTCCTGCCCCAGCTTGTCAACGGCTCCTGGCAAACATTAACCCTTTCCCCGCCGGGGAATTGCAAATACTGCCGGTTCCAGATTCTCTCAAGAACGGTCTCAAACGGAGTCCTAGCAGTCTGAAACAGAACGAGGCCCGGAGCGCTCGTGCAGAATGTACGTGTTAATGTGATTAGCACACGGGAGTTAATTAAGCGCTCGAAAGACGTCACACAAACACAACACTGACAGAGACCCGAGTCGCCTACGGTAACTCTCACCTGGCATGCGAGTAAACATGAGGTACATACACTCCGCCAGAGATACTTCCTTTGGTGGAGTTTATGTACCTTGTCTACCTTGCGTGTTTGGAGTCCCAGCAAAGCAGAAGCATTAAGACGCTTGTTCCGCGGGATGCACGCAATGTTGGAACTCTTGCAGGTTGTAGTGCGACGTCACGTTAGTCAGCGGGGAAAGCTCTGTCAGTGACGTCATACAAACGTCGTCAAGGAGGGGAAAGGGTTAAACGGTAAAACGGTAAATGTACTGCAAAGCTAGGCAAGAAAGGGAACAAAACACCTTGGACTTGTATAGCGCAGATGATGTGGAGGGCCTAGAACAGAAAACAAACAAACGGAAAAGGAACAGAACACCTTGCACTGTTGCTGAGTACACCACGTATGCATATATGTATATTACACAAAGGCCGACTCGTACATCTGCCGTTACCACAGTACTACTAGTAATGAAACCATTCATTGTGAAATATATATGTGTGGAGGTGAGCACTTTGCGCTTTGCACCACAGATACTTCTGGGAAAAACGCCCGTAAAAGTAGTCAAAGAAGCAAAGTTCCTTGGTCTTATCTTTGACAGTAAACTTACTTTTAAAACTCACATTCAATACCTTAAAACCTCCTGTCAGAAGGCTCTGGACATTCTTCGTGCATTGGGACATACTGGGATCGTATCGTCCTGCTACGCCTGTACCGTGCGTTGGTCCGCTCCAAATTGGATTATGGATGCATTGTGTACGGATCGGCCCGTCGGTCGGTTCTGAAGCATTGGATCCGATCCACCATCAGGGCTTGCGAATCGCGTTGGGTGCTTTCCGCGCATCTCCTGCTCAAAGTCTATACATAGAAGCACGTGAACCGTCATTAACTACTCGCCGATTAAAATTGTCTTTAAACTATGTACTTAAACTCAAATCCCTGCCGGAAAACCCAGCCTATAGTTGCGTTTTTGAACCTGAAAACACCAAATTATTTGAAGAATCGGAGTCGAAGGTTCCACCTCTTTCATTCGCATTCTCCCCCACTTGGAGAAGTCCAAATTTAACCTAAATCTGGTAGACGATGCTCCCTCGTTGGACATCGTCCCTTGGAAACTTTCAGTTCCTGCAGTCCGTCTTGACTTAACCAATTTAAAAAAAGATAAACAAACCCGGAAATATATAAACAGTTCTGTTTGCAACTTAGAATATCCTTTATCAGAATTTTTTTTTCACCGACGGTTCTAAAACAGAGGAAGGAGTTGCTGCGGCGGCTGTATCCACAAAACGAATTAATAAACCTTTTACCTGTCGGCTTCCAGACAACAGTTCAGTATATACAGCAGAGTTGCGGGCTATTATTTTAGCTCTCAAACATGTTTATTATTCCAAAGAATATCTATTTTGATACTGTCTGATTCTCTTTCATCTTACAGTCAATATTAAACCTAAAATATGATCACCCAGTCTTAGTTCAGATTTTAGAATTATATACAGAAATGACAAGAGACGGGAGAGAGATTGTTTTTATCTGGGTTCCCGGCCATGTTGGCATTAGGGGAAATTCGGCTGCAGATTCTGCAGCTAAGGATGCCCTTGATGGCGACATCTCGGTTGAGCTTCTCCCATTCTCAGACCTAAAATCACGCACAAATAAATATATATTAGAACTGTGGCAGTCTGAGTGGGATGAGTTCCCGGAAAATAAATTACATAAGATATTCCCGTGTTAAAAGAATGTATTGTTTGTCCTCGGACAAACAGAAAAGAAGAGACTGTGATGGCCCGATTGCACATTGGCCATTCTTTTATTACTCATTCCTTTTTATTGAAGGGTGAGGAACCGCCAATGTGCATCGGATGTGATAAACGTTTAAACCATAGAACATTTTACTTACTTGTTCGGATTTTATTGAAATAAGAGAGCCACTTTACAGCTAAATCACTGCGTATGTTGTTTCAGGATATTTCCCATGAGAAGATTTTTAACTTTTTGAAAGAAATTAATATTTTTGGAAACATTTAACTTTTGGATCATTTTTAGTTATGTTTGTGTTATTCACCTTTAAAGTATAGTTTTAAAACTGTATATATACCAGTTTTAGGACGTACACACTATTAAAAATTAATATATAATGTCAGGATGTGTATCGCCCTGATATAACCGTACACCTTGCATTTATACACCGCTGATACTACAGCGAGAGAAGCGGGATGAACACCTTGCATTTGTACACCGCTGATACTACAGCGAGAGAAGCGGGATGAACACCTTGCATTTGTACACCGCTGATACTACAGCGAGAGAAGCGGGATGAACACCTTGCATTTGTACACCGGCTACTACAGCGAGAAAGAGAGGGTGAACACCTTGCATTTGTACACCGAATACTTTAGCGAGAAAGAGGGGGTGAACACCTTGCATTTGTACATCGGATACTACAGCGAGAAAGAGGGTGAACACCTTGCATTTGTACACCGGATACTACAGCGAGAAAGAGGGGGTGAATACCTTGCATTTGTACACCAGATACTACAGCGAGAAAGAGAGGGTGAACATCTTGCATTTGTACACCGAATACTACAGCCAGAAAGAGGGGGTGAACACCTTGCATTTGTACACCGGATACTACAGCGAGAAAGAGGGGGTGAACACCTTGCATTTGTACACCGGATACTACAGCGAGAAAGAGGGGGTGAACACCTTGCATTTGTACACCGGATACTACAGCGAGAAAGAGGGGGTGAACACCTTGCATTTGTACACCGGATACTACAGCGAGAAAGAGGGGGTGAACACCTTGCATTTGTACACCGGATACTACAGCGAGAAAGAGGGGGTGAACACCTTGCATTTGTACACCGGATACTACAGCGAGAAAGAGGGGGTGAACACCTTGCACTCGGACGCCGCAGACACTACAGCGAGGGAACGTTCTTCTCTCGAAGAACGACAGAGAGAACGCAGGACTCAGAACTTATTACACAAGGAAGAAAAAGAGAGAGAGAGAGAGAGAGAGAGAGAGAGAGAGAGAGAGAGAGCTCGAACTTAAACTCGAAAAGAGAGAGAGAGAGGGAACTCGAACTTGAAGAGAGAGAGAGAGAGAGGAGAGAGAGAGAGAGAGAGAGAGAGAGAGATTTTGATTGATTGATGAATTAAATTATTTTCCAGCGGTGAAGACATTAGCACAACGGCCGACTCGCATATCTGCCGTTACTACAGTACTGCTAGTAATCAAAACATTCATCGTGAAATATGATAAAAGGACATAAACGAATACAACATCAATGATAATGATAATAATAATTACATGTAAAAGATACTACAGAGAGCTAGAGATTCAAGATTCAAATGGTTTATTTGACTTGAGCGAGTGCTCATATCAACGTACACAACACGGTACACCAAAATAGTGTGCACATAAGCCTGGAAATACATTAATTCCCAGTCCCACAAAACCACTCGTCTGTGCATCCACGTAACACAGATCACAGGACTTCACCAGTTGTGGGTGGGAGGGGGGGTGGGGGGGGGGGAGAGAAAAAATAATATACACAAATGACATGTACGAATCCAAGTGGCCACCAGCCCTTACACTGCAGTAAAGCCACAGAGAGAGAGAGAGAGAGAGAGAGAGAGAGAGAGAGAGAGAGAGAGAGAGAGAGAGAGAGAGAGAGATAGGCTAGTGGCATACGAGAGAGAGGGAGAGAGAGAGAGAGGCAGGCTAGTGGCATACGAGAGAGAGAGAGAGAGAGAGAGGCTAGTGGCATACGAGAGAGAGGGAGAGAGAGAGAGAGAGAGGCAGGCTAGTGGCATACGAGAGAGAGAGAGAGAGAGAGAGAGAGAGAGAGAGGAGAGAGAGGCAGGCTAGTGGCATACGAGAGAGAGAGAGAGAGAGGAGAGAGAGAGAGAGGCAGGCTAGTGGCATACGAGAGAGAGAGAGAGAGAGAGAGAGAGAGAGAGAGAGAGAGAGCACCTTGCACTTGTACACCGCAGATAGTACAGAGAGGGTCAAGTAAAGAAAACCCCTTGCACTTTATAATATACATCGCAGACATCGTGGAATGCGGCAGAAAAACAAGTAGAGCACTTTGCACCCGTACGACGCATATATACCATGGAGGGAGGCAGGAGACAAAACTGCGCGTGTCTGTCATGTCATGTTTGTGGTGTGTGTGTGTGTGTGTGTTGGACTGAAGGGGGGGGGGGGGGGGGGCGTATGTTCAGTGATGATAATAAATATGACCCACGTGTGTTCAGTGATGATAATGAATGTGAGCGACGTGTGTTTAGTTGTGATAATGACTGAATATGAACGACGTGTGTTTAGTGATAATAATGAATATGAGCGACGTGTGGTCAGTGATGATAATGAATATGAGCGACGTGTGGTCAGTGATGATAATGAATATGAGCGACGTGTGGTCAGTGATGATAATGAATATGAACGACGTGTGTTCAGTGATGATAATGAATATGAGCGACGTGTGGTCAGTGATGATGATGTATGTGAGCGACGTGTGTTCAGTGATGATAGTGAATATGAGCGACATGTGGTCAGTGGTGATCGTGTATGCGAGCGACGTGTGTTCAGTGATGATAGTGAACATTTGCCATCAGCGACGGCACGCCTGGCGTGGGTCAGACGCACCTTGCAGGGGCCCTGGGGAGCGGTGGTCCATGGCCGGTGCCTGGCTGGGTTCGTTGCGCTCGTCACGGATCCGCTATACTCGCAGTTAGCGAAGAGAGGGGCTGACGGGCGCCTCCCTCCCACACCGTGTTCTCCTTCCCTTGGCACAGTCGGAGGGCAGGATTCGGCATTGATCTCGGGTAGCCCCCGTACCCTCATTACCCCCCCCCCCCCCCCCCCCCTGCCCCAAGCTAGCTTCGTCGATCCCCACGCCGCAATAAGCCCATCAGTGCAGTCTGCCGGCATTGTTGCGTTTCCGTGCCATGGTACAGGTGAGTGAGGGTCAACGGTAGACACGGATTTCTCATACTTCCCGCGCGCCTTCGCTGCTTCCCCCAACCCTACCTCCTCCGTCCCCCCCCTGTGTTTCTGTGCCCTGTACAGGTAAGACTGAGGATGTTGGTCGAAGTGTTGCTTTACGTCCACAGAAACCGTAGGTCTATTAGGGACAGGGAGCCCAGGACGTCCACCTCGAGTTAGCTGTAAAGAGCTGTTCACTCATGTAGAATCACATGCGAGCGCAGTGAGTCTGCTCGAGAGCGGAGAATAGCACTATATAAAAGCGATCAACAACAACAACTTTCACACAGCTCCTGAACTCTGTGATAAAGAGGAAGTACTGGCCATGATTTTATACCTTCACACTTCCAGGCCGTACCATCACCCCCCCCCCCCCCCCCCCCCCCCCCCCCCCCCCATGCTCCCCTCTTTACTTTTAATAATGTGCCCACGATACCTCCACCCCCAACCCCCACCAAAGTCCTTCCCCTACGGAAAGTCCGTAAGAAAACGTCTTTGCCACTCCCCGGTTTTCGCGTCTTGATACATGGGGAGGGGGTGGGAGGTAGAGGGCAGGGGTGTAGCCATTGGTCTTAAAAAAGCTAGACGTGGTATCAAAATGTTGTGCAGCTGAGCCGATTACAAGTGAAGTTTTGCCTTTGTTGCTGTTGATAATGAGTTCTTTAGTTTCGTAACTGTATACTTCTGTTGGATGGGCTGGTGTGTGTGTGTGCGTTGGGGGGTTGGGGGGGGGGGTGGGGGTGGGGGGGTCTTTGAACTTCTTTTGCCAACTCGGTTATTACACTGTCATCTCTTGCGGTGTTAAACAATCAGTGCCAAAGCACTGCTGGTCGTTGTTTTTTTTGTTTTTGTTTTTTTCCTAGCAAAGCACAGCTCGTCTTTTCCCGGGCAAAATGCATTAATCTTTTTTTTTCCGAGCAAAATTCAGCTCGTCTTTTTTGGGGTAAAGTTCAGCTCGTCTTTTTTCCGGGCAAGGTACATTCGTATTTTTTTTCTGGAAAAATTTCAGCTTGTCTGTTTCCGGATTAAGTACCTCCGTCTTTTTCCGGGCCGGCATAGCTCTCTCTCTCTCTCGCTTCGTCTTTTTTCCGGGCAAGGTACATTCGTACTTCTTTTTTTCCGGAAAAAGTTCAGTTTGTCTGTTTCCAGATTTAAGAGCGTTCGTCTTTTTCCGGGAAAGCCTGCATAGCGCCCCTTCCCTCCCCCCCCCACCCCCCCACCCCCCGTGCCTGCCTATTGAAAACATTTGATGCTGATGGTTAAGTCTGTAACAGTGTTGAGTGGAGGTGTGTGTGTTTTTAAATTGGGTACGCCTCCGTCCATTTCATTTTTAAATGCATTGAGCTACGTGTGGACTCGGTCGCAGAAAGACGAACTACATGTGTGTGTGGGTGGGGGGGTGGGGGGGGGGGGTAGAATCAACTGAGGAAAGGAATATGAAATATAGATGGAAGGCAACATGAACCACAGAGAGAGGGAAAGATTAAGTACAGAAGGATGTAAAGGTGAACTACCTACTCTTGGGAAGGAAAGGTGAACTGCAGGAGTTGGGGGGTGGAAGGGGGGTTGGGGGGGGGGAGAGAAGTACAGAGGGCATATGAACCACAGCCACAGACGTAGGAAATGTGAACAGCAGAGAGAAGGCCAGGGGAAAATGATCTGCCGAGGGGAAAGAACTATAAAGGGAGGTGAACTTTAGAGGGAGGAATTAAGAACTGTAAAGGGAAGTGAACTTTAGAGGGAGGAATTAAGAACTGTAAAGGGAAGTGAACTTTAGAGGGAGGAATTAAGAACTTAAAGGGAGTGAACTTTAGAGGGAGGAATTAAGAACTATAAAGGGAGGGAACTTTAGAGGGGGGAATTAAGAACTATAAAGGGAGGTGAACTTTAGAGGGAGGAATTAAGAACTATAAAGGGAGGTGAACTTTAGAGGGAGGAATTAAGAACTATAAAGGGAAGGGAACTTTAGAGGGGGGAATTAAGAACTATAAAGGGAGGTGAACTTTAGAGGGAGGAATTAAGAACTATAAACGGAGATGAACTATAGAGGGGAGAATTAAGAACTAAAAAGAGAGGTGAACTGGAGGAATTAAGAACTATGAAGGGCCCATACAGTCAATAAGTCCGATATAATATGGGTCCAGAATTAGTTTTTGCGGTGTTTGTTGCCAGATTATAGGTGTCCCGTAAAACTGTTAAAAATGCTTTGTGAACGTATGAGTGAGCGAGAGGTATATTGTGATGATGGATACATGTTTCTCAGTAGACGCCCCACATATTGTGCTTGGGAAGAGAGAGAGAGGTGAACTTTAGAGGGAGGAATTAAGAACTATAAAGGTAGATGAACTTTAGAGGAGGAAATTATGAACTCAAAGTGGAGATGAACTTTAGGAGGAAGACTTATGAACTAGGGGGCGGGGATAGCTCAGTGGTTAGAGCGCCGGACTCGTGATTGAAAGGTCGCGGGTTAGAATCCCTGCTGGAGCGGCGGGAGAATTTTGCTCTCCAGGGTCGACTTTCTGTGCTGACTCTTATTTCGGTATCCGTTCCACCCCATATTACTGCAGTAGCACGTAAAAGATCCCAGTCATTCTGCCAAAAGTGCAGGTGGCAGGTTACAGCTAAACACGCATACACCTTACGTATGTGGCTTTGCATGAAGTGACATGGTGCATAGTTGTATGGTGTACACAGAACTTGCGCCGAGACGGCAGCAGTTTCAAGTGGCACCAGCCATGCCAGCGCTGTAAGTACACCACTTCCGTGATATTTAAAAAAAAAAAAAACGCGCTAAAAAGCTACTCACTCATGTAGAACCACATGCGAGCGCAGTGAGTCTGCTCAAGAGAGCGGAGAATAGCGCTACATAAGCGATCATCAATCATCGACAAAAAAAAAGAAAAAAGGAATGATCCTCTGAGGGAAATAATCTACAGTGTGGTAGAATGTGAGCTAAAGACAGAGGGGAGAAATCTAATCAGGAAAACGAACTACAGGCGGAGATGAAGTACAGTTGGAGATAATATGAAGCAGAGAGTGAGGGGAAGATGATAAACTAAGATGAGGGAAAGACTAACCACAGATAGTTAGTTCTTGGGTTTGAACGTCCTGTCAGCCGCATAGCGTCACCTGAAGACGAGTGGGAGAAGGGAAAGACGAGCTGCAAAGGGAAAGGTGACCGACACAAAGAAGGAAAGACGAACCACAAAGGAAAAGGGGACCGACGCAAAGAGGGAAGGACGAGCTACAAAGAAAAAGGGGACCGATACAAAGAAGGAAAGACGAACTACAAAGGAAAAGGTGATCGACACAAAGAAGGAAAGACGAACTACAAAGGAAAAGGGGACCGACACAAAGAGGGAAGGACGGGCTACAAAGGAAAAGGTGACCGACACAAACAGGGAAGGACGAGCTACAAAGGAAAAGGGGACCGATACAAAGAAGGAAGGACGAGCTACAAAGGAAAAGGTGACCGATACAAAGAGGGAAAGACGAGCTACAAAGGGAAAGGTGACCGACACAAAGAAGGAAGGACGAACCGCACGGAAACATGGACTGCAGTGAAAAGGAAACGTGAACAACAAAGGGACAAATAAACAGGGGGGGGGGGGCAGAGAGCAAAAGATAAGATTAGCAGCAGAGCGAGGGAGAATTGAAGTAAGTGTAAAACTGGGTCAGAATAAATTTGGCCTGAAATGACTACATCTACGCCAGTTACACGTGAACTGGTGCATCAGCTGGCGCGTACTGACAGCGCCAAAAGAAATCGTAAAAGACGTGCTTCGCGTGCTTACTCCGACTAACCGGGGTAGTCGGGTCCCAGGGAGCTGTCGTATGCAAACGGTGGAACTGTTTCATTTTTAGTGACGTTGGTTAGTAATACTGTCCCCAAGAGAGAAAGAGAGAATGAATGAATCAACTTTATTTTACGAGGGTAGTGGAGAAGACTCGAGGTCTTTTTACATCCAGCCCTCGCCCATGAGGGAAACTACTATTAACTAAGGATACAATGAGCTACAGTATGTTGAGTACATGTACATTCATACAAACCATGTTGAAATGGACACCAGTAAACCGAGAAACAAGTAGATAATGAGCATAAAAAAAATATATATACATATAAAAAATTAGCTTGATCTGGGGTAAACACACGATACACGCGCGCACGCACATAAGATTAAGGTCATGTTTGTCATCGAAAACTACATGCACATAGAGCACACACACAAAACGAATGATCATGGTTTCACGCAACACCTAAGAGAGATAACATATGAAGCGTAAGACCTAAGAGTGATAACATATGAAGCGTAAGACGCTTTTTAAACACTGAAGGACTGGAGAGAGAGAGAGACAGAGAGAGAGAGACAGACAGACAGACAGACAGAGAGAGCCCGTTCACTCAGTGACGTACCGCAGACAAAGCTATAAATAGACGCACGGTATTAACGTGGCACCATACGGTTCGTCAAAAGTGAGGTGGGTACGGTGGCTACCAGAGGCGACAGTGACCGGGAGGCCACGCGTGTTGACAATGCCATTTATAGGTCTTTAGTGCGCATGCCCACCCAGAGCTGTCGTCTCGTAATGGCTGACATGTTATCCGAGTAAAGGGCGATAGTGATCATGCGCTTACGCGTTATTGTAACATTTTCCGAACAGTATCACGTCAAGAAAGTGAAGACTTCAGAAAAAGATTTTTAAAAGCAACATGTTTTTGGTTGTGTGTGTGTGTGTGTTGTTGTTGTTGTTTTGGTTGTTGTTGTTTTGGGGTTGTTTGTGTGTGTGTTGTTTTTTTGTTTTTTGTTTTTGGGGGGAGGGGTGTTTTTGTTGTTTGTTGTTGTTGTTTTGGGGGGCGCTGTGTTTATCGCAGCCAGTGCAAAAGTGATAGAGCTCCGACAGTCAGTATCGTGATCGATTTTATGACGAAAACTGAATCAGATGCTCTTGAAAAGCCGGGTAAGTTTAGTCATTGATTGAGAAGATCGACCGCTTTGGAACAAAGTGCAGCTACAGCTTACTGTTCGTTGCGTCATTACGCCCTTGGTTTCTCTCAGAATCTTCTATCAAGCCATGTAGTTTCTTCATCGATGGCAGAAGGCAAATGATTCTGAGTCGTCGGAGGTCGAAAGCGAGGTGTGTCTCGTGCGTACCGATTGGCTAATCGTGCGTGTCACTCAGAGTTTGGCGACACGTTAATTTGATTTAAACGCCCTGTCAGCCGCACAGGGTCACCTCGGGATGATAAAAAATAAAAAGAAGAAGAAGAAGGAAAACGGCAGTAGAAAGTATGTGCATGTATCCTTCTGATCTTCTCTGATATAAAACTTTGTTACAGAAAGGAGGGGGGGGGGGGGGGGGGGGGATGTGAAGTGTCAGCGAGCTGAAGGCTTGTGTCTCTGCATTGTGAAAGTGAACACACACACAAAATATATATATGAGAGAGAGAAAGAAAGAAAAAAGCTCTTCCTGCATCAGCCGAACGTTAAGTAACGGTTCTTTGTCCTTGGTGAAAACGGTGAGATTATTTCTACCTGCACCACACAGCAGACACTGACGACTTCTCGTGGATTGACCGGGCGAAGGCAAACACGCCATCCTTCAGCATTGACAAGGGAGTGGATCCAGCGTGAAGGGGGTGGGCGGGGACTGCATGCTTCAGGAAGACCCGGTCTTTATTCCAGGGAAGAGGGGAGAGGGACAGGGGAATGCGGCCAACGAGGGATTGGGGTGGGACCGGGGGAGGGCGGCGGAACTCGCGAGGGGAGAGGTGCAGAGCGCGATGGTGGGGGGTTGTGTACTGTCGGTGCTGCAGCGTGGCTAATGAGCTTGGCGTTGTTGTGTGCCCTTGGAGGGGTCGTTCAGACCATGTCGATACTCGGCAAAGGAATCAACAAGCCTGTTTTTTCCTCTCTCTCAGTCTATCTGTCGCTCCCTCTCACCCCCCCCCCCCCCCTCCCTGTGTGTGTGTGTGCGCGTGCTTTGCGTCTTTGTGTCAGGGCTTTATGTCTGTGCCGCTGTCAGTGTTTTATGCACGTGCCGCTGTCAGTGCTTTGTGTACTTTATGTACTTGCTGCCGTCAGTGTCAGGGAATTTATTTACCTGCGGCTGCCACAGCTTTATGTCTGTGCAGCTGTTAGGGCATTATGTACATATGGCTGCCAGTACTTTGTGCAGCTGTCACGGGTTGTATCTGCCTGTGGTTGCCAGTGCTTTACGTCTGCGTGTCTGTCAGGGATTTGTGTCTGCGTGTCTGTCAGGGATTTGTGTCTGCGTGTATGTCAGGGATTTGTGTCTGCGTGTCGGCTGTCAGGGATTTATGTCTGCGTGTATGTCAGGGATTTGTGTCTGCGTGTATGTCAGGGATTTGTGTCTGCGTGTCTGTCAGGGATTTATGTCTGCGTGTCTGTCAAGGATTTGCGTCTGCATGTCTGTCAGGGATTTGCGTCTGCATGTCTGTCGGGGCTTTGTGGCTGTCTGGAATTTATGTTTGTGCAGTTGTAAGGGCTTTATATTAGTGTGGCCCTGTAGCTGCCAGTGCTTTGTGTATGCAGTTGTTAGTATTCCAGGTCCCTGTAGCTGCCAGTGCTTTGTGTCTGCAGTTGTCAGTATTCTGTGTCCCAGTGCTGTGTGTCTGCAGTTGTCAGTATTCCATGTCCGTGTGGCTACCAGTACTTTGTGCAACTGTCAGTTTTTCTTGTCCCTGTGGCTGCCAGTGCTTCATGCTGGTGTGGATAGATTTCTATGCATGATGAAAGGTATGTGAACTGTGTGTGCAGGTCAGCATGTCCCATCCATGGTATGATGATCCTTAACAAGCAGGCCTTGGAGAACTGGGTGGAGCCCATTACTGATCAGCTGGAGTTCCAGATCCAGACGCCCTTCCTTCTCTATCGCAGTGGCAAAAGTAGGTACACCCCCCTCCTTCTCTACCACAATGGCAAAAGTAGGTACACACCCCTCCTTCTCTGCCACCTTGGCAAAAGTGGTACACCATCCTTCTCTACCACAGTGGCAAAAGTAGGTACACCCCCCTTCCTTCTCTACAGCATTGGCAAAAGTAGGTACACCCCCCTCCTTCTCTACCACAGTGGCAAAAGTAGTACACCCCCTTCCTTCTCTACCACAGTGGCAAAAGTAGGTACACCCCCCTTCCTTCTCTACAGCATTGGCAAAAGTAGGTACACCCCCCTCCTTCTCTACCACAGTGGCAAAAGTAGTACACCCACTTCCTTCTCTACCACAGTGGCAAAAGTAGGTACACCCCCTCTACCACAGTGGCAAAAGTAGTACACCCCCTTCCTTCTCTACCACAGTGGCAAAAGTAGTACACCCCCTTCCTTCTCTACCACAGTGGCAAAAGTAGGTACATCCCTTTTTTTGTCTACTGCAGTACTAAAAGTAGGTACACCCCTTTCCTGGTTTATCAGAGTACAATGGCAGAGTAAGTACACCCCTTGTCTACTGTAGTGGCAAAGTAGGTACACCCCCTTCCTTCTCCACCAGAGTGGCAAAAGTAGGTACATCCCTTTTTCTTGTCTACTGCAGTAGTAAAAGTAGCCACACACCCTTTCCTTGTCAACTGCAGTGGCAAAGTAGGTACACCCCCTTTCTTTTCTACCACAGTGACAAAAGTAGGTACACCCCCCTTCCTTCTCTACAGTCAGTCAGTGTGTGTGTGTGTGTGTGTGTGTATGTGTATGTGTGTGTGTGTGTAGTGCGTTTTGTTGTTGTTTTTTAAATAATACTTTATGTAAATTGTTTTGGTAGAACTATGCTCTGCATGTGTATAGAATATCATATTTAGGTTAATATGTATCATGTGAGCGCTCAGGGCGTTGATGAGCGCATGATAAATGTACATTATTATTATTATTACACCTTTCCTTGTCTACCAATGGCAAAAGTAGAACTCTATACCCCCTTTCCTTGTCTACCACAGTGGCAAAAGTAGCTACACCCCCTTTCCATGTCTACCACAGTGGCAAAAGTAGCTACACCCCATTTTCGTGTCTACCACAGTGGCAAAAGTAGCTACACCCCATTTTCGTGTCTAACACAGTGGCAAAAGTAGCTACACCCCCTTTCCTGGTCTACCACAGTGGCAAAAGTAGCTTCACCCCCTTTCCTTGTCTACCACAGTGGCAAAAGTAGCTACACCCCCTTTCCATGTCTACCACAGTGGCAAAAGTAGCTACACCCCCTTTCCATGTCTACCACAGTGGCAAAAGTAGCTACACCCCCTTTCCATGTCTACCACAGTGGCAAAAGTAGCTACACCCCCTTTCCTTTTCTACCACAGTGGCAAAAGTAGCTACACCCCCTTTCCTTGTCTACCACAGTGGCAAAAGTAGCTACACCCCCTTTCCATGTCTACCACAGTGGCAAAAGTAGCTACACCCCCTTTCCTTGTCTACCACAGTGGCAAAAGTAGCTACACCCCCTTTCCATGTCTACCACAGTGGCAAAAGTAAGTAGACCTTCATACTCCACCGCAATGGCAGAAACAGGCAGACCCTCATTCCTGTTCTGTCGTAGTCGATAGTGGTGAAGAGCTAGTATTCATTCTTTATCAAGCATGTGTGTGTGTGGGGGGGGGGGGGGGGGGGGGGGGGGGGGACATGTATCAGTTTGTGTGTGTAATTTTACATGCAATATACCACATGCATAATATAAAAAATGTATACATGTGCAACTACAAGCATTTGCAAGTGCACATGAAAGAAATAAGGTTTAGGGATTGACTGAGCTGGGTGAAATGATGTGCTCTGTGTGTGTGTTTGGCCAGGGATCCAAGGCATCTGGTTTTACAAGCCCACAGAGTGTGAAGAACTGGGAGAGTTGATGCAGAAGTGAGTACACACCCTGGCGGTCAGTGTCAGAAATGAGTGCACTGTCAGAAGTGAGTACATGCCCTGGTGGTGAGTGTCAAAAATGAGTGCACTGTCAGAAGTGAGTACATGCCCTGGCATCGGTGTCAGGAATGAGTGCACTGTCAGAAGTGAGTACATGCCCTGGCATCGGTGTCAGGAATGAGTGCACTGTCAGAAGTGAGTACATGCTCTGACAGTTGGTGTCACTGTCGGGAATGAGTACACTGTGAGTACAGTTAAAAATGAATACACTGTGAGATGTGAGTATACCATCAATAGTGACTCCATGCACAATAGTGAGTACCCTGCCAGCAGTGACCACTCTGTCAGAAGTGAACTTCCTGTACTAGCAGTGACTACAAGAAGTGAGTACACTAGCTGTCAAGTGTCATGCAGAAGTGAGTACAGTCAGTAGTCAGTACACTGTCAGAAAGGAGTACAGTGTCATTCAGGTATGTTTTAAACACACAAGTTACAGATAGAAGTACACATGGTACATGTTTTCATTGTACTTTTTCCACACTGCTACCCCCCCTCCCCCCCCCCCCCCCCCCCCCCCCCCCCCCCAGTTAATCTACATGTCTTGCAGTTGCATAATGGCTGTTTTTCATTTCTTTTTTAAATATGTTAATAAAATCGCATGCACGCACACACACAGAACAACAACAACAAAAATTCTGCAACAAAGCTGACATCTGGCGTTTGAATGAAGGCTCAGAACAAAAAGGAATGCATTTTTAATTTAATGGGACATTACACATTTTCAGGGTATTCAATTAAATTCAGTAACATTTCATTCATCCCACAAGGGCCAGTTCCATCAGACAGGCTCATAAAAGCTAATATTGAAAACAACAATAATAAGAGTAAAGTACAAACACACAGGAAAACAATTTATAGTACTACTGATATAGTTATAACTTATTGCAGCAACCAACCATTACAACCATTACATGGCAAGAAGTTGCCACCAAAACATGAATGTATTTTTAATCAGATCAGATCAGTTCATGTCACACACACACACACACTCATGTGAGCATGCACAAGCACCCCCTTAATCAATATATCAAGTATATTATATATATATATATATATATATATATATATATATATATAAAATATATATATATCTAAAAATAAAATACATAAAAAGACAAAGAAACAAGAACCAAACAAATACATAAATATTTATAATAATTAATATTTTTACTTTTTTGTTGTTGATCACCATATAATGAGTCAATTAGTATACACTTGGTATTCTTATAAGCTAATACTACTTTGCAAAAAGAAACAAAATTAAACCACAGTTCAAGACCCCTTTCCAAGCAACAGCCAGTTATTTTACATGCCAGCGATGACAGAAATTAATTGACATAGCTTTTGGTTGGTTCAAGTTTTGCCAAGATCAAGATAGTCTTGGCAAGACTTGAGCTAAGTGAAAGCCAAGTCTTCTTTCATCACTTTCTTTTACAACAACCATCTGTTTTTTGCCAGAAAGGGGCTCTGCATTGCAAATTTGCTTCCTGTTCAATACTGTCCCATTGAAGTAGAAGGGAAAAATAGCATTCTTTTGAACATTTTGTGTTTTATTTTTGATCGCTACATCAATGCTGCATTTGTTTGTTTTTCTTCTTCCTCTTCATTTTTTAATTTTCTTCTCCAGTATATTGATTTTGTTGTTTACTTATCAGTGAAAGATTTGCTGAGTTGTGTAGCATCTTTTCAAATATGCATTATAGTTTAATGTTACTCCCTCAGTTATAATTTGCAAATATTGCATGTTAACAGGTCACAGTCATCACATACAGTGTATACTGCCCTTTCCTCTTCCGTCTTTTCCTCTGATATAACCTACCAGGTTGACAGGGCGTTAAAAACAAAGACTGGAACTGCCTGCCCAAACAGTTCAGGAGCTGTGTGAAAGTTGAGGTGGCCGTCCTGGGCTGTCCGTCCAAACGAGCCTTCTGGTTTCCGTGGACGTAAAGCTATATTGAACCATGCTTCGGCATTGGTCTCAGCTTGTCCCTAATAAGTCAACTGACATCTGAGGACATTAAGCAACACTACCTACCTACCTGCCTGCCCAAGGAAGTAGCCGAGGCCACCACGCTTGACACTTTTGTGTCAAGGGCCTCCTCCCTATAAACCTTCGCAACTCCCCCACCCCCATTCCTCCTGAACTAGCAGCTAACAGTGAGCATACCAATGGAACTTTAGTGCGAACCCTCCACCAAGTGTCTAGACCCAGAATGATCGCGGGTCCTCAACATAAAGAAGAAAAACAACTGGTTAGTCTAAAGTACTCTTCGAAAGAAAAAAAAAGTTTTACTTTTAGTGCCTTTATTGTTGTGCGCTTTGAATTTGCATGTGGTAGAGAAAATACAAAGAGATCGCATAGTAGTAGCATAATTACAGTAATAACGATGGCTACCCGCAACGAAAAAATCAATAGACTTGCAGACATTTATTTAAGAAGTCCGTGGAAAAATCAAGATGAGAGAAACAGAGAGGGAGAGTTCTTCTGTTACGGAGTGTATTTTCCTACTACGTACTCAACGACTCTCTCACAATGAAGAGTTCTTCCGGTTTCTTCCGACGAAGAAAAAATACACAAAATACGAAACTGTTCACACCACTGGCACTATCGTTTGTGTTTATTGCAAAGGATCTATATCATATAGAAAGTGCATTCGAGTGCTGCTTTGTAAATGGAAAATACCACCACCTGTCAACCGCAACAGCCAGATTTTCCGATCGAACTCGCCACCAACGACTATTCACCATTGACTTGCCCAGACTGCCGCTAGTAGTACTAGTAGTGTAGTACCAGACAACTTGACAAGTCAGCTTCTGTACTTCTACTGTAATTGTCTAAATTGTGAACATGTAGTACTTTTGTAGGCACTTTGCGACATAGCTGCCTTCGGTCGATCTTATGCTGTCATATTAATAATAGAAGAGGTGCTCGCACACGAACAGTACATGTACGGCAACAGTCAGTTTTGTTGTTGTTGACTGGTTTCATATGTGATATCATGGACAAGACCAATCTTTCAGCCATGTCCATAACAGAGATGGAGACAAACCGTGGGAAGAGAAGCATCAGCTGTGATTACTATCGTTACAGAATTGACCATTATTTGCGTGATGGAGATATCTCCTGGAGGTGTACACAGAAACGATGTAAAGCTCGCATAAGAACTGATGAAGCATTGACAGAAGTTTTGCAACGGAAAAATGAGCACTGTCATGCGGCTGATGAGAGGAAGACAGAACGACAGATACTGCGAGTGCGGTCAAAACGGAAAGCAGTGCAAGACGCCCATGAAAAGCCATCAAAAATAATGTGTTCAGAACTTGAGAGTGTACAGAAACAGTTTCTTCACCCCACTGACTTGAAGAGCGTTGCCCAGGCAATGTACAGAGAAAGACGCAAGCATGGACTTTTGCCTGCAAATAGTTTGACTGTGAAGATTCCTCTTTCAAAGCATGGTGTTGATGCCAGAACTGGTAGTGCTGGTACTGACAGTAGTGAAGCTAATAGTCATACTAATAGTACTATTAAGGCAAAAGCCATTCCCCGTCCACCACTTCCCAAAATCATCAAGATAGAGCCCATTGATGTTGATGAGTTCTTTGAAGACAATGAAGCAGCATTTGGGTGGGTACTGTTGCTTTTTATTAAATGTGTTAATTGTTATTTGGTAAGGTGGGCAAGATTTGCACCATGGCAACAACCGTAATGGTGGATTTTTATCTTTTTCTGTCAGTGTCATAGAGAGTAGAGTAGACTATGAGAGGAGAGCTGGTGATGCAGAGCAAGAGCATTCGCTCTCGAAAGCCAAAGTTAAGCACGATTGAGTGTGGTCACCAAATGGATGGATGACTGTTACATGCTAGGCATTGCACCCACCTGGAGATTTCTCCAGAGTCATATTCTGTGCAGACTCAGAGTGTTGAAGTTGGACACTATTATTATACAAGAAAAGAAGGAAGTTGATATCTTTATACAAATTATAGGACACCTTTAAATTAGTTTTAAAATGCTCTAACATTTCTTTTCTCTTGTGTGGTACAGATAGGCTATTGAAATTTTAACTATTTAAGGGACATGTTTTAGTTTTAGTACTTTGCAGAATAATAAGTCCATTGGGTTTAACTTTGAGTATTTTACACTTTCCACATGTGAATACCAATTTTGATGGGGTGAACTGCATTATATAAGATCTATATTAATTATTATGGGATTTTCCAAGTAAATAAAAAACTTTTTTTTTTTTTTTTTTTTTAAATCTGTAGCAATTAGCATAGATATCTGGAACTGAACTGAACTGAACCAGTTTTGACCTTGACTGATCAATGTCTGACAAAACTTTAAAGGTCACATTGTGTGACAACAGCATCTAGTTTTTGAAGATTTAAAAAAAATTTTTTTTTTGCTGTGTGTGTGTGTGTGTGTATGTTAAATACATACATGTCTGTCTATCTCAGTGTTTGACTGTATGGTCAAACCTGTGTTTATTTAAAACTTTTAAAAGACATAGTTTGGCATGTATTGTGCCATGGCAAAAAACATACTGACAATAGTGAAATTTTCCTTGATGTTGTAGTTACTTGTAGTTGTACTAGTCTAAAAACACTGTCTAAGCAGGTCTTTTGAAACTGTATGATTAATGATAATGTATAGCCCCCACCTCTACCACTTTCCGCTACACTTTACATGATAGTAGGACTACTTGGTATACATGTTTATTTACTACTAAAAGTGCTAGTACTAATATTAGGTTGGGTGACTGTTCTCTTTTGAAAATCCTGCAAAATTTTCAGA
>JABMCL010001093.1:342500-435000 GCA_018857735.1 Alviniconcha marisindica
TTTAGTGTGTTCAGACATTGGTGTGCCTGCCATTGTGTTGGGTTTTTAAGGTGGGCACAGCTTGCAGTATTTTAGTGTGTTCAGACACAAAGCTTGCAGTATTTTAGTTTGTTCTGACATTGGTGTGGCTGTCATTGTGTTGGGTTTTTAAGGTGGGCACAGCTTGCAGTATTCTAGTGTGTTCAGACATTGGTATGGCTGTCACTGTGTTGGTTTTAAAGTGCGCACAGCTTGCAGTATTTTAGTGTGTTCAGACATTGGTGTGGCTGCCATTGTGTTGGGTTTTTAAGGTGGGCACAGCTTGCAGTATTTTAGTGTGTTCAAACATTGGCGTGGTTGCCATTGTGTTGGGTTTTTAAGATGCACACAACTGTTAATGCATGTGATTGCACACAGGGGCTGTATGAAATGAACACCATAACATTAAGAGATTCTGCACTGAAAGTTGAGTCCAGGAGAAAAGTAGTTTGCCGTGCCAGGGAGTCCAACCAGCGTCAGATTCAGAGGCCTGTCTGTCTGGACGCTCAGTGCGTTGATGATGATGATTGCTTTTATGTGGCGCTATTCTCTGCTCTCAGGCAGACTCACTGTGCTCGCGTGTGATTCTACATGATGTTGAGCTACATCCCTGCTACATTTCCCACATCATGGTCCACGAGATGTGGCAGGGCTGGTGCCTTCCCTCCGCTGTTGCCGTTCTTGTTTAGCGCAAGTTTTTGGCTGTTGTTGTTGCTGTTGTTTTTGGCACTGCGTGGATTGTGTCCTTTCCTGTGGGTCTGCCTGTCTGCTGCACTCACCTGCTGTGCAGCCATAGGTGTTGGAGAGATAAGGCAGTGTGCAGGTCAACCTCATTATGATAACACCTCTTCCCCTGATCCACACCTTAACACAGCCACAGCCTCTGTCAGGCTCAGGCTTGTAAAATGAAGTGTAGCCAATTGTCTCAAAACGTTTGTCATACAGTACCACCTGGAGACAATAGCCGCAAAGTGTTTACCATACCCTGTATCATATATATCAGCTACAGATATACAATATAATTATGGCAGATACTTAGGTCTCTCTCTCTCTCTCTCTCTCTCTCTCTCTCTCTCTCTCTCTCTATGAGAGAGAGAGAGAGATCTAAGTACCTGCCATAATGATACTGTATATTTGTAGCTGTTTGTGTGTATCAGTATCATACAGTCAGATCCCGGGGGCGGGTATGTGTAGAACATACTTACTCAGACCCCAGTGTTCAGTCAGGTTGGAAAGTATCATATGCCACATCTGTACAGTCAGATCTATATCAAGCACTTGTTGTAGTCAGATCTCCAAACATTTTACCATAAATATACAGACATCTCCTGATTATGCTGAGGTTGCTTGCTGGACAATGCCCCAGGCGTTTGCTGTACAGTCCCAACTGAAGATTAGGCTACATGATTTTAAAAACAACAACAACAACAATTAATGTAGGATATTGTTCTACTTCTAGGTGTGTTTGGTCAGATGACCAATTTAAAACAAACAAGGAAAAATCCATTGGTGGGTATTTGTGACTGATTAAAATGTAATCAAATGTATTTTGTTGGTCTGAAAACTGGGAGAAATAGAAATATTATTGAACAGGTCATTTTTAATGTATTTTAAGATGGGGGGGGAGGGGGGGGGGTTGGTAAAAACAAAACCAGTGTTACTAAAATACCCTGTGTTGAAACAGAATTATGGCCCTTTTTTCCTTATTTCCCCTATGTGTGTGGTGAGCAGAACTCACAGGTCCCACAAGTGAAAGGCCTATTTTTGGGGGATGGAGGGGGACTATGCACATTTCCTTGACTGTGTAGTGAGTTGAGCTCACAGGTCCTACAACTGAAGGGCCTATCTGTATGGGGTGGGGGGTGGAGGGGGACTATGTGCATTTCCTTGACAGTAGTGAGTAGAGCTCACAAGTCTTACAACTGAAAGACCTATTTGTATGGGGTGGAGGGGTACTATGCACATTTCCTTGACTGTGTAGTGAGTTGAGCTCACAGGTCCTACAGCTGAAAGGCCTCTTAAGGGGGGAGGGCATATATATCCACCCAGGCAGGCACACGCGCACACACACACACACACACACACACACATATAATTATATAGAGAGAGAGAGAGAGGGAGAGAGAGAGATCACAGTTCCTGCAACTGTACAAAGCCTGTTTGTATTGGGGACACACACACACACACACAAACACACACACACACACAGACACACACACACACACACACACACACACCATCCAGCTCTCGCCAGAATGCTTGCTATACCAGATCCATGAAAAACCATCACTGACACTCACCCCACATGCATGGGGTATGTGTGACTGTGATAGGCAAAGCAGTGCTGCTCCTACGCATGCTCAGTTTGATAACTTTGAAAGAGGGCTGTGTAAAATGCAGTGTACATATAACAGCAGTTTGGGGTTGTTTCACTTTCAGTTCACACAAAAAAAGTCAATACCGGTAGGGCCTGCCCATAGAATAGTGAGGCAAGTCCCATGATCGCAGTCCAACTGATAGCAGGGGTAGTTTCGTTTTACTTCTTGTGACGGTCTGACTGGCTGGTCTGCAGCGAGCACTGTTCAACAGGAAGTAGAGGTTAAGTTTCACTTGACTTCAGGTGCGCTCCATTTTGTGGGCTAACGTGTCAAGTGATCATTGTCTTCCAATAAAATTGGTTCTTTTCCAGCACGCAGCGACGTACTGGCGTGTGTTGTAGACTGTGACGGTTGACAGTTTCTGCAGACTGTGAGGTCAGGTTGACACTGTTGTGGGATCTCTTTGTGTGGCTGGTTTGTTTTGAGCCGAAGGTGGTTGGTTTTCTCCCCATGGAGGAACGGTTAGTGTTTGTTTCCTTCGGATTGTTTGTGTCAGCTAACTCACTGCCGGTGTTCGTGGCAGTGCTTTTGTTGTTGTTGACAGCCCTTGTTTGTGTCACCCCTTTGATTGTTTGTGTCGCCCAAGGCATTGTTGGTCATTGTTACAATACTTACATTGTTGTTGACAACCCTTTCCTTGTTTCTGTCACCCCTTTGTGTCACCCCTTTGATTTTGTCACCCAACATATTGTTGGTCATTGTTACAATACTTTTATTGTTGTTGACAACACTTTCTTTGTTTCTGTCACCCCTTGGATTGTTTGTGTCACCCAACATTGTTGGTCATTGTTACAATACTTTTATTGTTGTTGACAACCCTTTCTTTGTTTCTGTCACCCCTTTGCGTATTGTTTGTGTCACCCAAGGCATTGTTGGTCATTGTTACAATACTTTTATTGTTGTTGACAACACCCTTTTCCCTTTTTTCTGTCACCCCGTTTTTGATTTTATTTTTGTCACCCAACATTGTTGGTCATTGCTACTATACTTTTATTGTTGTTGACAACCCTTTCCTTGTTTGTGTCACCCTTTTGTTTGTGTCACCCACCACATTGTTGGTCATTGTTACAATACTTTTATTGTTGTTGACAACCCTTTCCTTGTTTGTGTCACCCTTTTGTTTGTGTCTCCCAACACATTGTTGGTCATTGTTACAATGCTTTTATTGTTCTTTACAACCCCTTCCTTGTTTGTGTCAACCCCAGTGTTGTTTGTGACAGCAAGGTTAGTGTTTGAGCCAGCAATGGTGCTGTGTTGATCCAACTCTTGTGTCAACTTTTCTGTTGTTTGTCACGACCCTTTTACTGAAGTCATAAAGTGCAAAGTTGGCGCTTCTGTCAGCCATGGTATTGTGTTGATACAACTCTTGTGTCAGTCACTTTGTCATTGGCAGAGGCATTGAATTTTAAGATCCTCTTACTGACCTGCCTGTATTTGCTCTGTCCGGATCTGCAAGAGCTGATCATTCTGTGGGTGCCTGCGTGTTCCTTGGGGATCTTTGTCACAGTCAAGACTGCGTTGGTGGTTTAAAAACAAGATGAAGGTAGATGATTGAGAGGCAGATATTTTGCAGATGCTGCCACAAAACTTCCGGCTTCCCATAAGCATTGAGCCTCAGTTTTAGGGTTTGTCCTTCCATCCTCTCTCTCCCCCCCACCCCCCACCCCCCACCCCCCCACCCCCAGATATGGAGTAAGTGCAGTGTCGAACAAATTGACATAAATTTATAAATTGTGATTATTGCAGTCAGGATATAATCCAGGATGAAGCACCCCCTCCACTTGTTTTATTTTCCATAGACAGTTAACTGGGGCTGGGGATGAACCACATTTCGAAAAGAGCTTGGGTTCCTCTCCCAGCTAAAACAGGTCGTGGAAGTTTTTCAGCTTCTCCGGTGCTTGTGGTGCACCATCTGTCTGCAACAGTCTCCGTTGCAAAGTTATCTGACAGTTATCTAAAGTTATCAACAGCACACACAGCCTTCAAATCATCTTTCAAATCTCACCTCTTCAAGCTATATCCTATTGACTCTGTGTGCGTGTGCACCCGCACAGAAGTTTGTTTTGACTGTGTTTTGGTTCTTTGCTCTGTAACGGGCTGTGAGCTCCAATTTGGAGAATAGCACATAAAAGAGTACATTATTATTATTATCAGAGGCAAGGTGGCGCAGTTGATAGAATGCTGAACCAAACCACCAGGCATAATACTGACTCAAGTTCAGCTCCCCAGTGCACCCAGGGATTTTTCTCCCAGAGGCAGCTTTCAGTACAGACTGTTACGATGCATCAGCATAATTATGCACACTCATTGCAAATCTAAGCACTGCCAGCCATATAAATGGGTAGCGATGCCCTTGCAGCTGTTTAGAATTCAGGAGCTGTGTGAAAGTTGAGGTGTACGTCCTGCGCTCCCCGTCCTAATGAGCCTTACGGTTTCTGTGGACGTAAAGCAACATCGAACCGTGCTTCGGCATTGGTCACGGTTTGTTCCTAACATATGTCAACCGACATCCGAGGACATGAGGCTCTACATCATCATCATTGCAGCTGCTGTAGCCTTACCCAGGTAATTTTAGGTTGTCTTAGCTGGGTACGGCTCCATAGCCGCAAGAGCATCACTACCAATTTATATGGCTGGCAGTAGCCTTACCCAGGTAATTTTGGGTTGTCTTACCCAGGTAAGGCTACTGCCAGCCATATAAATGGATAGTGATGCTCTTGCGGCTGCTGTAGCCGTACCCAGGTAACACAACCCAAAATTACCTGGGTAAGGCTACTGCCAGCCACATAAATCGATAGTGATGCTCTTGAGGCTGCTGTAGTCTTACCCAGCTAAGACAACAACAAAATTTCCACCAGGGATAAATTAAGCACAATGCAACCCCCTGAAAAAGACCACCCTGAAAGAGACCACCCCTCTTTAATTAAGACCACATTCAGAAGCCTTCCCTTCAGTGTTTGGATCTTCCCTGCAGTATTTCCGTGTTGGTGAGCTCTTTACCAAGGACCAGTCATCTTTTGAGACCACGTCTTAAAGAGGGGTTCAGCTGTATTTGAAAAACAGACTGTCTGTCTTACCTTCTCCATCTCAGCTTGCTTGACAGGTGGTTCAAATCCAATTACTAACTCGCCTTGTGTGCGCACAGCATGGCGCTGAGAGTGAATGAGATTATTATGGATGTTCGGGATCGCTCCTGTCAGCCCGGGCATGGGGAAACAGACACTGCATAACACTGCGTAGCGGAACAGTCGGTGCCAAGTGAAGGGAAAAAAAGAGAAGGGAAAAAATGTTTAACGAACAACTTACGACAAAAAATCAATAAAAAATCTTTGATGATCTTTGTTTTTGGTCTTAGGGTGTTGCTGGAGTAAAATTGGCGTTGTTTACTGTGGCTGGGTCTGCGTCTGACAGAAAAGTTTTAAAAAAGCAAATGAAGCAAAAGAAAGAGATGGAAGTGAGACAAAAGTCAATAAGACAGAAAACGCGGAGTCAATGAGACAGGAGAGCAGTCATCTGTAGACGGAGAACCGTGTTGTCGTTTCTGATGGAACTGGCTTGGTGCTGATGTTCGTCTCCCAAACAGAAAGATAGATTATCTACCTGCATAGGGTTAAATGTATAACCTGTTTTGTGTAGACTACCTGCATTTTGTTAAACCTAAGATTAAGAACCGTTTCGTTTTGGGGAGGGGTGGGTGACTTTTCTTTTGCAGTAGAGGTTTTGAGCAGTGTGCCTGCGTGATTATATGCATGCTGCTGAACCTTTTAACTGTATGGCCCAAATTGGTTATCGTCCCTTATTGATAAAGTCGGCCCTTTGAACCCAAAGTGCTCGTACCTGTATATTATTGGACCTTTCAACTTTGTGGCCAAATCTGGATATTGGCACCTATCAAGGAGACATTGGCACCAGTACCTGTGTGCGTGTGTGTGTGTGTGCGTGTGTGTGTGTGTCTGTGTGTGTGTGTGTGTGTGTGTGTGGTGTGTGTGTGTGTGTGTGTGTGTGTGCGTGTGTGTGTGTGTGTGTGTGTGCGTGAGTGTGTGTGTGTGCGTGCGCGCACACGTGTGTGTGCGCACGTGTATGTCTCTCTCTCTCTCTGTGTCTGTGCTTGTGTGTGTGTGTGTGTCTGTAAGACTCTGTGTGTGTGTGTGTGCGTGTGCGTGTGTGTGCATGCGTGTGTGTGTGTGGAATCCAAAGTGGTTCATGGCGGTGTGTATAACTGGATCTGTCAACTGCTGTAGCAGGGGCCTGGCTTTGCCCCCAGTGAAGGAAAGTTGGATGCTAATTCCTGCCCCCCCCCCCCCCCCCCCCAGTAACAGGTGCTGTGCTGCAACTTCCACCTGGCCAGATTGTATCTGTCTTGGGGGCTTTGGGTTGCTTCCTGCACACAAAATGTCAGGCCAGTGAAGTGGTTGCACTCCCAGGGAGACGTCAGCTGACTGACTGGGCAGGCGAGAGGTTTTATCTTCATGTTGCCCGGATGAACGTGTTGTTCTTGCTCTGTGTATTTTGTTAGGGGTCGGGAGTCAACACAGGTTGATGCTGTGTGATGTCTGGCTCCCTCTTGCGCTTGCCAAATGGAGGAGACTCCTAGGTGTTTTTTTCTTCTTCTTTTCCTGTCTTTTTTTTATTTTTATATATACCATTTTATACCTTTTTGGTAGGTTTATCGGCTCATCCCTTTCTCTTCTCCCTTTTTTTTTTTTTTTTTTTGCAGATGAAGCTAGTGTTGCGTTTGAAGGGTGATTTCCTCCTTCCCAGCCTCTTTCAACTACTTCCGGACTCTCTCTCTCTCGATCTCTCTCTCTCTCGGTCTCTGTCTGTCTGTCTGTCTCTCTCTGTCTCTTTGTGTCTCTCTTGTCTTTCAGTACAGTACAACTCTGCTGCCACGTAACAAGATTACAGCACTTAAGGAATGCATCTTGGTGCCAAGTACACTCACTTGCACTTTCTTGCCAGTCGTAAAATGACAGAGTTATGTTACAACAACAGAAATCATAAGGGTAAAAAAAAAAACATTCTTAGATCTATAAACAAATAACATTTTCATTCTCTTTTGTCATGCAGGTTTTCAGCACAAAAGCATGAGCAATGTGGATGTTTTAGTGACACCTGTGACATGATAAGTTACTGTAGACATCTTTTTTCTTAGTCTGCTGTACTAAGCAGTGGTTGCTGGTGTGTTTTGCGCTCATTTTGTTGCCTTGCCTATCAAGGCGTTGTGCCTTTGTACTATTTGTGTGTTTATTAATACAGTTTGAACATTTGTACAGTTCAGTGTTTGTATAGTTTTTTGTGGTTTGAATTGTGTTTAGGTGGTCAGACCCTCTTACTAGTCTTAGTCTGCCGTCCGACGCTGTGTGTTTTGTGTATTTTGCACACATTTTGTTGCCGTGCCTATCAAGGATGTGTGCCATATTTATGGCATGTACTGTGTGTGTGTGTGTGTGTGTGTCTAAGATACAGTTTGAACATTTATACAGTTCTGTGTTTGTACAGCTTGTATGATTTGAATGGTTTTTATTTTATATGTGTGTTCAGTTTTGTGTTTGTAAAGTTTGTGTGGCGTATTGTTTAGGTGTTGGTGTGGTTTATTTGTATGGTTTGTGTTTCTGTGAGCAGTTTGTGTGTGTGTGTGTGTGTGTGTACAGTGTGTGTGTGTGTGTGTGTGTGTGTGTGTGTGTGTGTGTGTGTGTGCAGTTTATGCTTTTGTGTACAGTTTGTGTTTGTATGTATAATCTGCATTTGTATGTGTTTGTATGTATAATCTGCATTTGTATGTGTACAATTTGTGTTTGTATGTGTGTACAGTTTGCGAGAAGAAGCAGTCAAGAGCAAGCAGTCAAGTGTGGCTGACTGGTCACAATCCAAAGTGACACAGCTGGGGCAGAGAAATGTGGACATCATGCAGATCCTGTCTGGTGCTCAGCAACGCTATGAGAGCAAGGTAAGAATGTGGACATCATGCAGATCCTGCAATGAGAACAAGTTAACAATGTGGACATCATGCAGATCCTGTAAGAGAACAAGGTAACAATGTAGACATCATACAGATAATGTAGGAGAACAATGTAGACATCATACAGATCCTGTAGGAAGACAATGTGGACATCCTGCAGATCCTGTAGGAGAACAAGGTAACAATGTGGACATCCTGCGGATCCTGTAGGAGAACAAGGTAACCATGTGGACATCCTGCAGATCCTGCATTGAGAACAAGGTAACAGTGTGGACATCCTGCAGATCCTGCTATGAGAACAAGGTAACAATGTGGACATCATGCAGATCCTGAAGGAGAACAAGGTAACAATATGGACATCATGCAGATCCTGTCTGGTGCTCAGCAGCACAATGAGAACAATGTGGAAATTGTGCAGATTTTTTTCAGATGCTTAGCAATGCTGTAATAGCAGGTTAAGAATGTGGACATCATGAAAATTGTGCCATTTGCTTGTGGTAATATATTAAATACTGTAACAGTACTGAGTAGCACTAAAAGGACACAGTAAGACTGCAGACATCATGCAGATTCCATCAGGTTCTTGGCAATACTGTAAGAAAAAGGCAAGGCTATGAGCATCATGTGGACCCTGTCAGGGGCTTAGCAATACTGTAAGACAAGGAAATAATGTGGACATCAGTTGTCCTGCTTTTTGTGTGTGTGTGTGCTGAGTTTGTGTTGCCGGTAGTTACAGAGCAAAGGAAGAATGCACTTCAGTTGTGTTGCCCTTGGTTACAGAGCAAAGGAGGCTCAGAACCAAAGAACATCAGCGCTGTGTCCTCTTCTGCTTCCTCTGGGCCACAGATCATCAAACCAACACCGGTCAAGCTTCCAGGAGGTAGGTTCTGCTGACTGCTGCTATTCACTGGTCTTCCATTCTCTTCTCATTGCTCTGTGTACCAGCTAGTAACAAGTGATTTGCTTGCAAGTGCAGTAGCTTTGTGTTAAGGATGTAGTTGAAGCTAAGAGTGGTGAGGAAGTTCTGGTGGACCTGCTGTGAGTGACCTGCTGTGACCTGCTGACTGTGGAGTCCTTCCAGGCAGACTCTCTTTCATGGGAAGTTTGTGATTACTGGAACTTCTGTTCTAGGGAGCAGGGATAGCTCAGTGGTAGAATGCCGGACAGATGATCAAAAGGTCTTGGGTTTGAGTCCCAGCAGAAATCTTTTCTTCTCTGGAAATTTTTCTTCACCTTCTGTGCTGACTCTTATTTCAGTATGTTCCACCCCTGTGTTAAAGCAGCAAAGCCTGTAAAGCCCCTGGTCATTCTGCCAAAAGTGCAGGTGGCTGGTTGCAGCTAAGCACACACGCACCCTATGTATATGGCTTTGGATAAAGTGACACTGTAAACTGGTGCATGGTGGTATGGTGTCCATTGGTGTCAAACAGCGAAGAGCAAAAAAGAAAAAAGCCGGGGAAAAAAAGCTTGAGTCTTGATGTTATGCACACTTGCGCCATACATGCCGTCCTTGTTCATGATGTCACAGGCACAGACTGCCAGACACAAACTGGCAGCACTCACAGCTGTTTTCCTGACTTGCGAATATTGATTTGTTTTAACAAATTAGAGAATATGTTGACAGAAAACTGCTAGAAGTCTGTCGTTTTTTTAAACCCTCCTATCAGCAGGGCCTGTGGTGTTTCTTTGTTTCTTTGTTTTGGATGCTCTCTGAGTTTGACTGCAGAGGGTCTGCTGTCTGGTAAAGAACCTGGGTGACCTTGGTAATAATAATACAAATGGGGAATTTTGAGAGTGCTTTTGGAAACTGAAAGCACTTTACAACTTAAAGAAAAACATGTAATGTGCAAATACTCCCATGTACAAATCAGTGGTATATAAACAAACAAACAAACAAAACCTGCAAAAATGAATAAACATTTTCATACAAAGCATGACAAAATACATTCACGCACATGGTTGACTGTGTGCACACATATACACACACTCACACAGGATCGCACGCAACAGTGCAACAGTTCATTTGAATGCAGATGGTCCTGATAGAGGGCTCGGCACTGGAGTCTGCACCTCACCTCTTTCCTCGCAGACTTTGGCTCTGACTGCCATGTGGCACTGTGTTGACTGGTGCGATGCACAATTTGAGTTGGATTCAGCATTCAGATGGTTGTAATTTTCCTCATGTTATAGCAGCTAACATATCCCGCCGTCAGTGAACATATGCTGTTGCATGACATCTCTCGCCGTCATTGGACGTATGCCATTGCATGACATCTCTTGCCATCAGTGAACATATGCCATTGCATGTCATCTGTCACTGTCAGTGAACATATACCATTGCATGACACCTCTCGCCATCAGTGAACGTATGCCATTGCACGACATCTCTCGTCGTCAGTGAACGTATGCCATTGCATGACATCTCTCGCTGTCAGTGAACATATGCCATTGCATGACATCTCTTGCCGTCAGTGAACGTATGCCATTGCATGACATCTCTTGGTGTCAGTGAACGTATGCCATTGCATGACATCTCTTGGTGTCAGTGAACATGTGCCATTGCATGACATCTCTTGCCATCAGTGAACGTGTGCCGTTGCATGACATCTCTCACCGTCGGTGAACACATGCCATTGCGTATGGAAAACACGGTGGCCATGCACTCTTCAGGTATTTTTGCGCAGAAAAAGAATTGTGACATTGTCATGAGATAAAGCAGTCAGGTGCTTGGCAGCGGGAAACCCTGGATAATGCTGCCAGTTGAATGCAGACTGTGCTGTGTGGCAAAGCCTAACAAGTGATGCTGCATTTCAGATGGCGGCGGTGCGGGGGGTGATGGACCCAGTCAGCTGCAGGAGCTCTTTAAAAATGTCAAGCTGACCCAGCAGCTGCAGCAGAGGTCTGGGGGTATGGTGGACCAGTACGCTGGCGACCCCCCTCCTGATGTCACTATCAACCCCTTGCATAGGTAGCTATGTTTTTTTCTCTGTGTGTGTATGTATGTGTGTGTGTGTGTGTGTTTGTGTGTGAACATTTGTGTTGTGTGTGTGTATGTGAGTGTGTGTGTGTGTGTGTGTAGTCTATGTTTATGTGTGAGCATTTGTGTGGTGTATGTCTGCATGTGTGTGCATGTTGTTGTGTTTTTACATGTGTGGGGGTGTGTGCGATGGTGTGTGTGTGTGTGTGTGTGTTAGCATCTTCATCTTCAACCATCATAGATAGCTACACTGGGTGTCAAAACAGCCAGCGGTAACTCATGCCGGCCCCTACACGCCTTGTCTTCTGGTCTGGCGGCAGGTCCCTCTCAGTCACAGAAGTGGAGTCGGGGGCACAGTCCAGATCCTCGGCGCCAGCGGGAGGACTGACGGTGGAGGAGATCGAGCGGCAGCAGAGAGAGCAGATTCGAGTGCCGGACAGTGGGGGTCAAGGCCAGGCGCAGGGAGGACTGTCGCAGTCGCCTTCCACAAGGGAGCTGCTGAATTTGATTGCAGCTGCTGCGGCAGGGGACGGTCAGGGGGGCACTCTTCCAGCAATGCCGCAGGTGAGTGTGCTTCTTTGCTGCTTGCCCCTTCGGGGGCGGGGGGGCATGCTCCAGGTGAAAGTATGAGAGTATTCCAGTGGGGGTGGGGGTAGGTGTCACTTTGCCAGTGATGCTTCAAGTAAGAGAGCATGAGAGTATTCCTGGGTGGGTTGGTGTCACTTTGCCAGTGATGCTTCAGGTGAGAGTATGAGAGTATTCCGTGGGGGGTCACTGCTGGTGATGCTTCAAGTGAGAGAGCATGAGAGTATTCCTGGGTAGGTTGGTGTCACTTTGCCGGTAATGCTTCAGGTGAGAGTATGAGAGTATTCCTGGGTGGGTTGGTGTCACTTTGCCGGTAATGCTTCAGGTGAGAGTATGAGAGTATTCCTGGGTGGGTTGGTGTCACTTTGCTGGTAATGCTTCAGGTGAGAGTATGAGAGTATTCCTGGGTGGGTTGGTGTCACTTTGCCGGTAATGCTTCAGGTGAGAGTATGAGAGTATTCCTGGGTGGGTTGGTGTCACTTTGCCGGTAATGCTTCAAGTGAGAGTATGCGAGTATTGGGGGGGCGGGGGGGAATCCACTGCCAGTGATGCTTCAAGTGAGAGTATGGGGGGAGTGGGGGGGGGTAACTTTGCAGTGAAGAGTTGAGAGTATTGGGGGGGGGGGTGATGCTGCCCCAGGTGAAAGTATGAGAGTATTCCTTTTTCCTTTGGAGGGGGTGCAAGTGCCAGTGATGCTCCAAGCGAGCATGTGGTTGTGTCACTTGTTTTGTTATTTGTGCGTCTTTCAGATACAGCCCTCGTCCACTGGGGATGTTGCCAGTGAAGCTGATAGACTGTTGTTATTTGTGCGTCTTTCAGATACAGCCCTCATCCACTGGGGATGTTGCCTCCAAGGGAACAACGTCGGAGTCAGGCGTTGAAAAAGCCACAGAACTTCTGACGCCAGGCGACTTTGACAAGCATCTGGCTACGTCCCCCACTCACAAGGTTAGTTAATGCCCGGCCCAGCACGGAGGTCATTTCCCTGAGGGACGCTGTTGGTTTGGTTGACTGTTTTTAATATACATTGCTTGCTTGAACATGGCTAGGAACTGTCCGATTGTCTACATTAAGGTTGACTTATTAATGTACATTGCTTGCTTGAACACGGCTAGGAACTGTCCGATTGTCTACATTAAGGTTGACTTATTGATGTACATTGCTTGCTTGAACACGGCTAGGAACTGTCCGATTGTCTACATTAAGGTTGACTTATTAATGTACATTGCTTGCTTGAACACGGCTAGGAACTGTCCGATTGTCTACATTAAGGTTGACTTATTAATGTACATTGCTCGCTTGAACACGGCTAGGAACTGTCCGATTGTCTACATTAAGGTTGACTTATTAATGTACATTGCTCGCTTGAACACGGCTAGGAACTGTCCGATTGTCTACATTAAGGTTGACTTATTGATGTACATTGCTTGCTTGAACACGGCTAGGAACTGTCCGATTGTCTACATTAAGGTTGACTTATTGATGTACATTGCTTGCTTGAACACGGCTAGGAACTGTCCGATTGTCTACATTAAGGTTGACTTATTGATGTACATTGCTTGCTTGAACACGGCTAGGAACTGTCCGATTGTCTACATTAAGGTTGACTTATTGATATACATTGCTTGCTTGAACACGGCTAGGAACTGTCCGATTGTCTACATTAAGGTTGACTTATTGATATACATTGCTTGCTTGAACACGGCTAGGAACTGTCCGATTGTCTACATTAAGGTTGACTTATTGATATACATTGCTTGCTTGAACACGGCTAGGAACTGTCCGATTGTCTACATTAAGGTTGACTTATTGATATACATTGCTTGCTTGAACACGGCTAGGAACTGTCCGATTGTCTACATTAAGGTTGACTTATTGATATACATTGCTTGCTTGAACACGGCTAGGAACTGTCCGATTGTCTACATTAAGGTTGACTTATTGATATACATTGCTTGCTTGAACACGGCTAGGAACTGTCCGATTGTCTACATTAAGGTTGACTTATTGATATACATTGCTTGCTTGAACACGGCTAGGAACTGTCCGATTGTCTACATTAAAGTTGACTTATTAATATACATTGCTTGCTTGAACACGGCTAGGAACTGTCCGATTGTCTACATTAAGGTTGACTTATTAATATACATTGCTTGCTTGAACACGGCTGGGAACTGTCTGATTGTCCACATTACAGTAAGAAGCTGTCATATCAGTGAGAGACACAGTTGGTCAAATCAGAAGTAAAGGTTTGATTGTCTGTTTTAACATACATTGCTTGCTTGAACATGGCTAGGAACTGACTAATTGTCCACATTTCAGTAAGATGTTGTATCAATGAGAGACACAGTTGGTCAAATCACAAGTAATAAGTTTGATTGAGTGTTTGTGATATACATCGCTCACTTTCTTGATCACAGCTAAGAACTGGCTAATTTTCCACATTACAGTAACAAGATGTTATATCAGCGAGAGAACTAAATGGTTGGATCGCAAGTACAAGTCTGGTTGACTGTTTGTGATATACATCACTTGCTTGCTTGAACACAGCTAAGAACTGGCTAATTTTCCACATTACAGTAAATGATGTTGTATCAGTGAGTGAACTAAATGGTTGGATCTCAAGTACAACTACAAGTCTGGTTGACCGTTTGTGATATGCATCACTTGCTTGAAGACAGCTTTTATAGTCCCAGTTCTGGGCACGTGTATGTGTCACTTTGTTTTGAAAATAATTAGGAATTAGATAATTTTCTGCATCACAGCAAAGACACTGAAGTAGGTTTCATGTATGACTAGCAAACGTTTAAAATACTATCAGCATCACTGTTAGTATCTGTATCAACGTCACTGTCAGTGTGTTATCAACACTAGCCGTGCCTATATCAGCGTCACTGTCAGTATCAACACTAACAGTGTCCATCAACACTATCAGTGTCTCTGCCATTGTCACTGTCGGTATCAGTGTCTGTGTCAACACAGTCAACACTCTCGGTCTATGTCAATAAGTGAATAATCCTATTAGTGTTTATAATTATTCCACCCTATCAGTGTCTCCATCAACATCACTCTCAGTGTGTATCAACACTATGGCTGTCTGTATCAACACTATCCTGTATGTATCAACATTATCACTGTATCATCACCATCACTGCCTGTATCAACACTGTCTGCATCAGAATTATCATTGTATCATCACTATCACTGTATCAACAATGTCTGCATCAACATTATAGCTGTATCAACACTACCACTGTCTGTATCAACATCACTGTATCAACACTGTAACTCTATCAACACTATCACTGTATCAACACTATCTGCATCAACACTATCACTGTATCAACACTATCACTGTCTGTATCAACACTATCACTGTATCAACACTATCACTGTCTGTATCAACACTATCATTGTATCAGCACTGTCTGCATCAACACTATCACTGTATCAACATTATCACTGTATCAACATCACTGTAACTCTATCAACACTTTCACTATCACTGTATCAACACTATCACTGTATCAACACTATCACTGTCTGTATCAAAACTATCACTGTATCAACACTATCACTGTATCAGCACTGTCTGCATCAACACTATCACTATCTGTATCAACACTATCTCTGTATCAACACTATAACTGTATCATCACTACCACTGTCTGTATCAACATTATCATTATATCAACACTATCCTGTATGTATTAACACTTTTGGTATCAACACTATCATTGTCTGTATCGACACTGTCTGCATCAACATAATCACTGTATCAACGCTATCACTGTATCAACACTATCCTGGATGTGTCAACACTATCAGAGTATCAGCATTATCACCGTGTCTGTCAACAGGAGGCTCCTAGCACCGGGCTGGGTGGGGCGTGTCCCGATGTGCTGCTGACTCCCATGGCTTTTGCCACGCCTCAGCGACCCACGGCCACATCTGTCTCTCCCTCTGCCTCCCTCAGCCAAGCAGGTAGGCAGCTGCCGTGCGCACTTTGGGGAGCGGGAATAGCTCAGTGGTTAGAACACTGGACTTGTGATGAAAGGTTGCGGGTTTGAGTCCAGGCAGGAGTGGCAGGAGAATGTTCTTCTCCAGGGTTAATTTTTTGTGCTGATTCTAATCTCCATTCCACCCCCATGTTACTGCAGTAGCACATAAAAGATCCTGGACATTCTGCCAAAAGTTAGGCGGCAGGTTACAGCTAAACACGCATGCTCTCGGCGTATGTGGCTTTGCACAAAGTGACGTGACACGGTGCATGGTTGCATGGTGTACGCAGAACATGCCGAGATGGCAGCAGTTTCACATGGCCCCAGCCACGTAACAACCAAACTGTGCTGTAACCACTTTGGTGGGTATTCAAAACGCTATAAAAAGGTACAGTCACTTGTTTTCAATCACACATGACGAAAGTGCAACGAGAGCGGAGAATAGCGCTATATCAGTATATGAATGTGATCACCAGTCATTTATCACTCAGACAGCGGCCAAAGGTCACAGTTAGTTCTGAAAGTGCTGTCACCCTTTGGCCATGCAGGACGATAAAAGTCCACTTTTGGTGGACTAGGTGAACTCGGAAATTAGTCTTTGGCCTTTGAGTCTTTCATGAATGGTTCTGTTAGATTTAGACAAGGGCGTAATAATTATTGGATAGGACTGGCAGTTTTGACGGGTGTGTGAATAGTTATGAGAGTCTTTTTTTCAGTTTTTAAAAAAGTTTTTTAAGTGTGTGGGAGTGTTGCATGCAAGCGTTGTGTACCAGATGGTTAGAAAAATGTGCTGGAATGCGTGTCACAAAGTGTGTGGACAGTGTAAGTTGTGGAACATGTTTCGCTATGTGTGTGGTCAGTAAAAGTTGCTGGACATGTGTCATGATGTGTGGTTAGTGGAAGTTGCTGGACATGTGTTACAGTGTGTGTGGTCAGTCAGATTTGCTGGACACGGTCACAATGTGTGTGCAGCTCTGTTGGAGCAGTTGAACAACTTAAGGCGAGCGTCCCCAGCCTCTTCAGGGTTCGCATCCCCTCCTCCCCCGGAAATCACCCCCCTCACTCGACAACAGCTTCAGCAGGCCATGATCCACATCATCCGGGTCAGTACTGCAGTAGAGTGTGTGTCTAATGAACTTGGTAAATACCACAGATGTGTCGTCATCTTTACAGGGACTTCAGCAGGCCACGATCCACATCATCCGGGTCAGTGCTGCTGTAGTCTGTGTGTCTAATGAACTTGGTAAATACCACAGATGTGTCGTCATCTTTACAGGGACTTCAGCAGGCCACGATCCACATCATCCGAGTCAGTACTGCAGTAGAGTGTGTGTCTAATGAACTTGGTAAATACCACAGATGTGTCGTCATCTTTACAGGGACTTCAGCAGGCCACGATCCACATCATCCGGGTCAGTGCTGCTGTAGTGTGTGTGTCTAATGAACTTGGTAAATACCACAGATGTGTCGTCATCTTTACAGGGACTTCAGCAGGCCACGATCCACATCATCCGGGTCAGTGCTGCTGTAGTGTGTGTGTCTAATGAACTTGGTAAATACCACAGATGTATAGTCGTCTTTACCGGGACAACAGATGTCTGATCACAGCTTTAGATGGCAGTGTGGTCAGGCTGACTGGCACCCAGTAAAATGATGCAGAGGCACAAGGCAACCAAAAAGGATGATAGGATAGGTGTTCTGTCCCAAGGGAGATGATCCATAGTAATTTTGGGAGTGCTTCTTCTCTTTACTGATACAGTGACAGTGTGCTCAGTGACTCAGAGCTTGCTAAAATGAAAACGGGTTTTTGTTTTACTTGGTACACGTTCAAGTGAAAGTGTTACTTAAACACACACACACACACACCCTTTGCCCCCATCATTCCCCCCCCCCTACCCCCCCCCCTCCTGTGAGTTTGATTGTGTGGATCAAATGGAGTTAGACTTTCACCATCACCCCATCTCTCCTTCTGTTAAATGCACCATAGTGTTTGTTGAGCTGCTGCTCAGTTAAATGCACCATAGTGTTTGATGAGCTGCTGCTCAGTTAAGTGCACCATAGTGTTTGATGAGCTGCTGCTCAGTTAAATGCACCATAGTGTTTGATGAGCTGCTGCTCAGTTAAACGCACCATAGTGTTTGATGAGCTGCTGCTCAGTTAAATGCACCATAGTGTTTGATGAGCTGCTGCTCAGTTAAATGCACCATAGTGTTTGATGAGCTGCTGCTCAGTTAAACGCACCATAGTGTTTGATGAACTGTTCTGTTCTTCGCAGAGTGATGAGGATTTTGTGAGCCGTCTGCACGAGGCCTACCTGGCCAGCTTCCAGCAGCAGCTGGGGGGCCCCAGCACGACTGCCAGCAAGAGATAACCCTGCGGTGCCATGTCCCTTCACTGCTGGACTGCATGGCTCAATTCCAGACTGTGTTTTGTCAGCGTCGGGAGCTCAGGGAAGCAGCGTTGTGAATGAGAGTGGTGCAGTTCCTGGTGGTGGATTACTTGGAGCTGATGCTTGGTGCCGAGTGCGGCTGTCAATGTGATCTCAAGATTGGCATTTCACAAACCCTCAGTATTGGTTTAAAAAAACACAACAGTTTGCACCGTGGAAACAGCGCGTCTCATTCCCCGCAAAGCCAGGGCTGCGCGTGTGTTGGTGAATCATTTTCTGTTCAAACATTTTTTTCTTACCCACCCACAATTTTGTGTCATTTTTTGGTTGCCAGTGTTAAAAAAAAAAAATCTGACGCACTGCCAAGTGCGTATGCACATGCATGCAGTGCAACTGAAGAAATGGCAATGTGAGCTTCAGCGACATGCCATGCATCCTACATAGAAACGATGATGGCTCATCTCTGTCATTTGTCACGGGAAGGGAGAGTGCCATAGGTTTGGTGCAGCCAGTGCATGTAGTGTTTGGAGTGGGTTGTCAACAGTGTCTGCCTTGTGTTGATGCTGCAGGGAGGGTACGTATCAGTAGATGTGGTATTTGGGGTGAACGCTGGTTTTTCTTTACAGCTTCGGGGAGGGAGGGTACATATCTGTAGATGTGGTATTTGGGGTGAACGCTGGTTTTTCTTTACAGCTTCGGGGAGGGGGGGTACATATCTGTAGATGTGGTATTTGGGGTGAACGCTGGTTTTTCTGTACAGCTTCGGGGAGGGGGGGTACATATCAGTAGATGTGGTATTTGGGGTGAACGCTGGTTTTTCTTTACAGCTTCGGGGAGGGGGGGTACATATCAGTAGATGTGGTATTTGGGGTGAATGCAGGTTTTTCTTTACAGCTTCGGGGAGGGAGGGTACATATCTGTAGATGTGGTATTTGGGGTGAACGCTGGTTTTTCTTTACAGCTTCGGGGAGGGAGGGTACATATCTGTAGATGTGGTATTTGGGGTGAACGCTGGTTTTTCTTTACAGCTTCGGGGAGGGAGGGTACGTATCAGTAGATGTGGCATTTGGGGTGAACGTTGGTTTTTCTTTACAGCTGGAGGGAGGGAGGGTATGTATCAGTAGATGTGGTATTTGGGGTGAACGTTGGTTTTTCTTTACAGCTGGAGGGAGGGAGGGTATGTATCAGTAGATGTGGCATTTGGGGTGAACGTTGGTTTTTCGTTACAGCTGGAGGGAGGGAGGGTATGCTGGTTTTTCTTTACAGCTGGAGGGAGGGAGGGTATGTATCAGTAGATGTGGTGTTTGGGGTGAATGCTGGTTTTTCTTTACAGCTTCAGGGAGGGAGGGTACGTATAAGTAGATGTGTTTGGGGTGAATGCTGTTTTTTCTTTATGGCTGCAGGGAGGGTATGTATCAGTAGATGCAGTATTTGGGGTGAATGCTGGTTTTTCTTTCTTACAGCAGGGAGGGAGGGTACATATCAGTAGATGTGGTATTTGGGGTGGATGCTGATTATTTTTTTTGGCTGCGGGGAGGGAGGGTATGCATCAGTAGATGTGGTATTTGGGGTGAATGCTGCTTTTTTTTTTTTTTACGGCTGCAAGGAGGAAAGGTGCATGTATGGGAAGTTGTAACATGTGGCATTTGAGGTTGATGCATGCTCTTTTTTGTTGTTTTTTCCACTCTTTTTTTCTTTGGGGGGGGGGGGATCTTTTGAAGTTGCAAGGAAGGGAGGCAGAAGTGGGTGTACAGGGGTTGTTGTAGCATGTGCTATTTTGGGTGGATGCTTATTTTTATTTTTGAGATTGCACAGAAGGGAGACTGTTTGGGGTGGATGCCTGTCTTTTTCTGAGGCTGCAATGGAGGCCAGAGGGTACATAGGGGTGGGTGTGGTATTTGGGGTGGATGCCTGTCTTTTCCTGAGGCTGTAATGGAGGTTGGAGGATACATAGGGGTGGATGGGGTGTTTGGGGTAGATGGCATGCCTTGCATGGAGGCGGCCAGGAAGAATAGCTGCTGTATTTCAGGTAGATGCCTGCCTTGTTCAGAAGCAGCAGTAACGGGAGGGTCACAGGGGCGGGGTGGGGCTGTGGCATATGGTATTATGGGTGGATGCTCATCTTGTCCCAAGGCTGCATGGAAAGTCGGTGGGTACATAGGGTGGCGTCTGATATGGAAGCCTGCCTCGTTCTGAAGCAGTGAGGGGGAAGAAGGGGGGCATAGGGGTAATTACAGCATGGGGTAATTGGGGTAGATGACTGCCTTGCTTCAAGGCGGCAAAAAAGAGAGAGTATTCAGGGTAGCTGTGGTTTTAGGGGTGTTGTGTGTGATACTCAAACCTGTGAGGGACGTTTTCCATGTTCTGGTCAGGTTCCATTTTTCTGTTTACTTTGAAGAAACTGATTCATAAGGTTCACATTTTTTTTTACTGGAAGTATTTTTCCTTATGTGGTATTTGGGGTAAATGAAAGTGATTTTATTGATGTTTTTAGTTGCTGGTTGCAACTTTGTTTGCATCAACTTTAGTTTTATTGTTTTAGATGCAAGTTTCATTGCAGGAGTTGGTTGACTGAATAAATCACCACTGTATTTCTACAGCTGATGTTGTGTTCAACACTCAGATTGATACAGTAATTTCTTTCTCTTATTCCTTGTTAACAGATCTGACAGAAAGTTTTCTCTCCCTCTTTCTCTTTTTTCTCTTCTGCCATCTGTCAGGAATACTCTCATACTCTCACCTGAAGCATTACCGGCAAAGTGACTTTTTTTTTCCTTTTCTTTTTTTCCAGTGTCTTCACTAAGAGCGTCAGAAAAAAATATTCCCCCCCCCCCCCCCCCCCCGTATTCAAAAATACTTGTTAAACTGCTTTCAGGTTACATGGTAAAGTAGTACAATTTTTGGCTGATACAGCAGTGCAGTTCCTTCATCCATTTGACTTGTTTAAAGTCCAAAACCTCACCATAAGGATGGGAGAGTTTTTATTCTCGATAATACACTGCCACCACTGCCAGAGTGATTGCTCACTTAGCCAGGCAGCTGCGTGAGCTGTTTTGTCCTGTCATTGCGGAGGGCAGCTGGCAGGCAGTGTCTAAACCACAGCTTTTAAAGACAGCAGTGAGCCAGGGTGGATGAACCAGGTTCCACCTGCTTACCAGCTGAGCACCTCACCCCTCAGGCAACCTGGTTCACTTCAGTATCCATGGAGTACATGCGCAAAGAGGAGAACTATGGAAAATAAGGGGAAACTAGAACCTGGGAATGCAACAAGCGTTCTGTCTTCTATGTCAAAAATTGAAGAAGAGGAAAGTGTTTTTTTTGTTTTTTTGTTTTTTATCAGAGACTGTTTAAGCAAGGTTTTGTTAAATGACAGCCTGTATCGAGTTCCAACTCTCTAAAACAGTTTTGGTGACCTTGACCTGATTCAGTTCCAGTGACAGCAGCCTGGAAGACAACTGAAATGTGAGATGTGGCAGAGTCTGTGTAATGATTACTGCTCAGCCATGAGGCTGTATCTGGCTTTTTGGTGGCAAAAACTGTCGCCTTGGCTTTTATTGATACCTCTTTTGAGAATAAAGACTTATTACTCATTTGTCTTCTACGTGTCATTACTTGTCAGATCATTTCAGGTAAAGATTGAACAGTCCATGCACACAGAAAATAAAAATTGAATGTTTTGAAACAGTTCCAAGCAAAGATCAGAAGCATCTCACCTTTTTTGTGGGGTTTTCTTTATGTTTTTTCGTTGTTGCCCTACACACATATTAATCTACGTTCATGGATGGATGAATGTGTAAATGGCAGCCTGTTGTTAATCCCAGCTGGTGCTTGAACCATCACATACATGCTGTTCAAACCACCACAGTCATGTGTTCATGTGTGGATGTTTCACTCACAGGATCATCACTCAGATTTTATGACTTGGTCCAGTTGGGATCATTACATATTATATATACATTTTATGATTTGAAAATCTTGTTCACTCAGGGTTTGTGTGCACCATCAAGGCCATACATAATTTGGGCAAAAGAGTGCTGATCTTAACTGGGATGCAAGATGATCATTTGTAGAGAATTAGTGCAATACTTTAACACAGCATAATTTTCAGTTTGATACACTTAAGTGCCCCCACAACACACACACACACACACACTCACTCTCTCACACACACTCACACACACACACACATACACACACATACACACACACATACACACACACACACACACACACACACACACACACACACACACACACACACACACACAAACTCATGGGTCTATTTTCAGAGGTCTTGCATTCAAAGTTGATGAAAACTAAAGTCAGTCCATAAAAATCGATATTTGTTGAAATCACAGGATTATTCTGTTCACTCTGCAGATAACTGATGCAGTTAATCTGATTGGTGAGAGAGGATCTTTCTGTCTAACTGTACAGGGTCAGATAGAGAATGGTTCTATTGGACTTTGCAAACTACTTGAGGAAGGCTGATCCGTTTGTTACACACATACAGGTTTTCGCTGTTTAAGTGTGCACATGTGTTTAACTGTGCAAACTGCTGGTGGAAAATAGACACAGGGTCACTCTGCTTAGCTGTTAAATGTGTAAAATGTTTCACGACTTTTACAGCTGTTCAATTTGCGCTGAGGTTAAGGTGAGCACTCGGGTGTTAGCGAGGCGAGAAAGTATGTGTGTTATTGCAGTGTTCTTTTTTTCTTTTGCTTATACTTATAGTTGTGGTACAGTTGTTCTTCCAGTCCCAGTACTAGATCTTTTTTGATGTCATTGCAGCATTTTGATGGGATCATTCACTTCAGCATCCAGATATGGATCCTACTTTTAATAGTTTTATGTTTAAATGTTGACCTTTTCGGTGCTGTATCTTTGTAATATTTATTACTGAACTTCTCTGTAAGTGTGAATCTTAGAAATCTTAAACTGACTAAAAGTGATGAAAAGTTTCTGAACAGCATTGCCATTGGCTTTTGAGAAATAAAAAAAATTTGAATCAAATTTGTTGCTTTTTGGGTGTGTTTTTTAAGCCTGAAGAACTAGAATGTACCCCCCCCCCCCCCCCCCCCCCCAACACACACACATACATTCATACAAAGTATAACACTTAGAGTCCAGCAAAGCTTAGCAAATACAGTTCAAAACAAAAGCAAGAGTAGAACAACACTGGGTGGGAAAATCACCCAGGTAAATTACAGTAATCAGAATATTTACAGATACAAATTACTAATAATATCACACAAAATTTGATTCTCACCATCGATATGATAATTATCAGCAATTTTTTTAAACAAACATCAAGACATCTGTAAAATGTGCATTCCAACATGATAATCTAAACTGATCAGCACTGTTCTGTGAGAATCAATTGGAACCTTTAAGTCCTTGACAGAGTCAGTCACTGGGCATTTTTTGATGGAAAAAAATCTTGTTTCTGCTCAACTGAGCATCCTGTGAGTAGCCGAGTAGCCTGTTGAAAGGGAGAAAACTTTTCCATGAACCTCCTTCTGCAATGCTTCATTGTTAACAAGGCCTTGCAGTTTTTAAATAATTAATCCCTTGAGGGAAACTGGGTCTCTTTACCTGGCTACAGCAGCCACAAGACATTTCTCTTCTCAGAATATTTCAGTTAAGCCACATTGTCCTTCACTCCTATCAGTCTGTACAGTGTGTGTGTGTGTGTGTGTGTGTGTGTGTGTGTGTGTGTGTGTGTGCGTGTGTGTGTGCATGTGTGTCTCTTTTGCACAGTTATGCTTGAACCCATGTCGATATCTTTTTCTTTTTTTGGATAACATTTTCCATCTCGGTGTACATTATGTGTGTATGCTTGTTCAGGGTAGGCACTTTACAAATTTCCATTATTATTATTAAGAGCAGCGCTACCCATTCTTACCAGTGTGCGTCATGTTTTCGTGTGTGCAAACAAAGGTATGGCTGCCAGTGCTTGGGATATTTAATGTGCGTAGATGTTGGTGCATGTGACTGCACATGGGGGTGTGCAAACACAGCAAGAAAGTCTGCAATGAAAGCTGGGGACTTGCTGCACCAGGGAATTGAAGCCGTATTGATTTGGGTATTGATTTTTTTTTGTGGTGAGGGGGGGGGGGGGGGCACTGAAGGTTACTGACACTCACAGCAAGTTCTGTTGTAACAGAAATTATTTGCGTTGACTTTTGAACCCAGCTCTTGGAACACTTTACAATTAAAGGAGAAATTAGTTTTGTAATTAACACACAAGCTAATAACCTTTTTTTTCTGCGTAGTCGAACTACTGTGTCACTACACTAGCTGCACCTACAGATGCATATGTGTACAGGTTTTGCGTATAAGGCAAATGGCAAGGCAGCATTGTGACCTGAAAGCATGGTCCACCTCATGCACTGATGCGCTGTTTCAGGACCCTGTGTTCTAGGTGACACCAACTTTCAATTTCAGAACAATTTGTATTCTTGGTGTCACCAAATTTTAAAACCTGACAGGCTAAAAACTCAAGAAAGGTTTAAAAAAGTTTTTAAAAAAGTGATTAAAACAAAAAACACCCCACACACATCAAGATTAAGCAACATAACATATTTACAGCATGCACACACTCACCTTTGGGATTACAGTACCTGCTAATACTCCTTACCCCCCAATCCCCCAAAAGAAAATACTTTGTTTTCTTGACCCACGCAGGGATACTGCCCCTGGGCCTTGAAAAGCAAAAATAGAGATTTTAAAAACTGACAGCTTTGAGCTTTGTACATGTACAGGTTTCCTTTGACAATATACTGCGAGGCAGAAATTCCACAAATTCATACAAATAATACCACACGCACTTAAACTTGTCACAAAATGGAATGAAACTGGTATTTCATACAGCATGGAGCACAGAAATCAGCTGTATGCATACACATGGGTTTGGGGGCATTGGACAGTGTTGGTGTGCCATGTGACCCAGCATGTCCCACAGATGCTCAATGCAAACAAAAGAATACTACTTTCCATTACCACAGCAGATTATGATCCGTCTTACAACATAGTAGTTGCAGAATTTGTGCCTCTCGGTATACATGTAACCAGTATTATGACAGTTGGGATAACAATCACAATCTGGCATTATGACAGTTTCATGATAATCGTAACTGGTATTATACCAGTTGGTTTGATATAATACAGACATCTGGTATTGTGACAACTGGTGTGACTGACATGCAGCTGGTTGGTTTCGGTACAGTTTGATAATATACATGTAAAAGCAAAAAACATTTGACTGGTTTCAACTATTTTGCAAGGCAACCTGTACAAAATCTAAGCCAACCCAGTCTACGATACACTATAAACACCATCCACAAAGTCCAAAGTCCAGTTTCTGAAGTTCTTCCATAACCTTAACCAGAGATATTCTATGCCAAGATAATACAGTCCTTACAGCCTACTAAAAAATATGAGAGTAGATATCTGCCTTGGATTGAGCAATCTTATTCAACAACTGGATTAAGCAGAATTTATTTTCTTTACGGACATCCGTAGGCAGACCACAAAATGTTGTCTGAATGAAGACACCATGCGTCTTCCTCTTCCTGCCTTGACTTTTTCACTCAAAGCGAAGACAACAAACACTCTTCTCACAAACCACCATAAGTCGGTAAAGACTTTTTAAACAAGTACTTTTTCACTCAAAACAAAGACAACAAACGTTCTTCACACAAACCACCATAAGTCAGTAAAGACTTTTTAAACAAGTCCTTGCAGTTAGAAGGGCATTAACTCTTCCATCCTCATGTGTGGGTGTGGACTGCACTATCTTGGTAAAGAATATCTTTGCTTTAACTCACCTCTCTCCTAAGTTTTTGCTCAGATAATGCTTCTCCCCTTATCCACAGCCTCCAGACGAGGAGAATCTAGTCCAATCAGCACAGGACTTCATGATATACACAACGACAATTACAAAAACACACGCACAACTCGGGTCAGACCCCCTCCAAGTCCAAATAAGCAAACAATTCCAACTCACTTTCTCTTTCTTTCTTTTTTTGTTTTTTTGTTTTTTGTTTTGTTGATGTGGTATATTGTTACACTACCTACCTGCTCATATTATCATGCTTTCATCCCCCCAACCTTGAGACAAGCATGATTGCAGGCAGTAAGATCAGGCACACAACAAATAATATTAATCATTTCACATTTCATAAAAACACACACCTTCACTCTTTCCTCTCTGCTGCATGACTCTGGAATAGGCAACAATTATATCCATGTCTCTCTCAGCCTCCACCTGCAAGATCAAACTTGTTGTCCCGGAGGAATGGATCAAAGGATTAACCTTGTCATTCATGTTTCAACCCCAATGTTGTTGGATGTAAGCCCAGTTATTGGCCCCATGCTGTCCCAGACAACTTGATCCACTGGATGTTGGCCAGATGTCTGGCATCAACACTGTCCCAGATAACTGATCCACTTCCACTGGATGTTGCTGAAATGCCTGGACATCCCTCCATCCCAGATAACCTGATCCACAGGATGTTGCCCAGATGTCTGGACATTCCCACATCAGACAACCAGATCCACAGGATGTTGCCCAGATGTCTGGACATTCCCACATCAGACAACCAGATCCACAGGATGTTGCCCAGATGTCTGGACAATCCCACATCAGACAACCAGATCCACAGGATGTTGCCCAGATGTCTGAACATTCCCACATCACTGACCACCAGATCCACAGGATGTTGCCCAGATATCTGAACATCCCCACATCACTGACCACCAGATCCACAGGATGTTGCCCAGATATCTGAACATCCCCACATCACTGACCACCAGATCCACAGGATGTTGCCCAGATGTCTGGACATTCCCACATCACTGACCACCAGATCCACAGGATGTTGCCCAGATGTCTGGACATTCCCACATCAGACAACCAGATCCTGTATGTTGCCCAGATACTGGACATCCCCACACCACAGACAACCAGATCCACAGGATGTTGCCCAGATCTTTGAAAAACCCCACATCACAGACAACCTGATCCATGGGATGTTGCCCAGATGTCTGCACATCCCCACATCACAGACAACCAGATCCACAGGATGATATCCAGGTGTCTGAACACTCCCATATCACAGGTAACCTGATCCACACAATGTTGTCCAGACACCTCTACATCACAGATAACCTGATCCATGGGATGCTGCCCAGATAGTCAGAACATGCAACTGAAACTGAAGTAAACCCCAAAAGACGAGTTGCCTAGATGTCTGGACACCCCCATGTCCTAGATAACTTGATCCAGCAGATGTTGCCCGAATGTCTGGGTCCCCAAACTGTCCCAGATAACCCGGTCCACTGGATGTTGCCTTACTTTGGGGCCACACACTGTTCCAGGCTGAACCCAGTCTACTGTCAAGAATCTTTTGCAAGATGGAGAAACAAAGCTATCCATTAGAATGTATATATAGGAGTAAATATATCTTTGGCACATAAAACTTCAAAGGGCTAACAAGTCTGTAGGTAAAAGCATAAGGCTAAAGCTATTTACATCAGCAGTAAGACATCATTTATACATATTGTCATACTTTTCTTTTTTTACACATCTAGCACATCCCATTTACAAAGCTGGAAGTTTAAGTACAACTGCAAAAGCAAACACAAAAAAAGCTGTAGTGGGCACAATAAATTCAGATCAATTTAGTCTTGTTGCCAAACAACAAATTCTGACACTGCCTTTTTCATCAAACACATGCAGCTGCAATGACAGTGAATTTGTCAGGATGCCAAACACTCGACCTAAAGCCACAAAAGACTTTGTTACAAAAGTGTCACAGGCAAAAACATAAAGTCTAGTTGTACACTGATATGAACTGAACATCTGTGGAGCAACTTTAAGGTGGACATGGAGGTCTTGCCTTATCTTCAAAACAATGCATGCCTTTTTTCAGCCAGAAGACAGGAAGATTGGAGGGGGTTGGGGGGGGGGGGGGGGGGGGGTTTACAAAATACTTTATTCATCCCATTATGGGAAATGAAAGAAAAAAATGAAAGAAAAAAATCTGAAAAAGCAACATATTCTAGCAGCGAGAACTTCCCTCCTCCCCAGCCTTCCAGTGGAAAGACACACGCTATATGATATCAGCAGCAACACACATATATATATATATTCTAGCCATGGAAACACACATACCTGCACAAACAAGTGGCCACCACCTTCCCCAGCGGCCACATAAAAACTTAATTCCAACAAATCACTGCACCCCCCCCCCCCCCCAAACACACCAATAACCCCAAATCATAAGCACCAGTATGAGAAAAGAACCAGGCTCTACAGGTTGTCATGCCTTCACAAACACAGACACCCAGAATCTGCTGCAATTTGTTGTAAAGCCTGCAAGCATGAGACTTTCAGCCACAAAAGCTGAACACACCAAGCATTTTGAACACCTCATCCTAAAATTTAAAAAAGCCAACAGCTGAGATGAAGGGCTGGAGTGAGGCAGTTTAATTAATACACATAGAGAATATTAGATCACCATGACGAGAATTATCAAGCTAAAGCTCTCAAAAATATTTCTAAATGTGAACAATTTCCCCCCAAAAAATCAGAAAAATTATTTGGGTGTTTAAAAAAAATAAAATCCAGCAGATTTACTGTGAAGAGCTGGTAGAGATGGTTTGGCAGTGAAAAACAGTCTAATCAGGAAAGCAGCTTGTGCCTGACATCACGTCACAGTAGCATCTACACACACCTGTGCTTTGGTGTAGGAACAAGCCCAGACTGACTGTATTTTAGGCTGACTGACCATGACAACACTTTCAGTTCCTCAACCCAAACTGTACGGAAATGTTCTGCTGTTTTCATGCTGCTAAGCATTTCCCACCAATATTTGGCAGAAGCTCACTTCATATATATCTCCGTCTACTTCTTAAAGAAGTGAAAAGTACTGATTGTGTTACTTGTTGATTACAGTACATGCCTGGTTGGTATTAGTACATTCCTTGTTGATTAGGGTGCACTCCTTGTTGGTTGTGGTACATTCTTTATTGACTAGTGTACATTCCTTAGCATACATTCCTTGTTGATTAGGGCTTGTTGGTTGCAGTACATCCTTTGTTGATTAGTGTATATTCCTTAGCATACATTCCTTGTTGATTCGGGCTTGTTGGTTGCAGTACATTCCTTGTTAATAAGGATATTCCTTGTTACAGTACATGCCTTGTTGATTAGGGTATTCCTTATTGGTTGTAGTACAGTCCTTGAATGCAGCGCACATCCCTTGTGGATTGGCTCTTTGTCCCTTATTCATTATGGTGTGTTTTGTCCCTTATTCATTATGGTGTGTTCCTTGCTGATTATGGTGTGTTCCTTGCTGATTATGGCATGTTCCTTGCTGATTATGGGGTGTTACTTGCTGATTATGGCATGTTTCTTGCTGATTATGGCATGTTGGTTGCTGATTATGGTGCGTTACTTGCTGATTATGGTGTGTTTCTTGCTGATTATGGTGTGTTTCTTGCTGATTATGGTGTGTTCCAGTGCTTTTCTTTCTTCCTTTTGTTTCTTCCCAGCCTCCATGACCGGAATCAGCTCCCACCGTCCCAAGATATCTACTTGGAGGACACCACCAACTTGTACAGCCGGGAGGCCTGGTAGCACACATCCTCAGACTCGTGCCGCGTCAAGCGGTAAACCTTGTTGCGCAGCGCGTCACGACGATCCAAAGCAAAAAGGGCAGAGTGGAGTGTCTCGGGCGAGGGAGCTTTCTCATCAGGCGGGAGGCTGGAGGGCGAGAGATCTTGCTCCTGCATGATGCTCATGATGTTGGCCAGGAAGGTTACCGTGCGAAGCAGAAGGTCAACGTTGTAGTTGATGTCCAGCAGGTCTAACAGACAGCTTGGGGCCTGGAGAGGGAGAGAAGGAAAAAAAAAAAAAAAAAAAGTAAGAAAATTCCAAGTTACTGTTCTCTTTTAACTACTGTAAATTTCAAAAATATGACCAAGATCACAACTGGATGTACAATATTCCATTGCAGAAGAAGAAATTTTAATCATAACACAGCTTGCTGCTAGTCTCTCTGTAACCCCCCCACACCCCACCCCCCCCACACACACACACGAGAGACACTGACCTACACCTGTTTATGTCTGGAATGCTGAGGAACTCACCCACACCTGTGTGTCTAGACCCAGTGCACCCTGGCAGCACTCACACCTGTATGCCTAGAATTTACTTTGGCAGCCAACATGAGGGACACTCACTCACACCTGAATGTCCAGAGGGGCCGTGGAGCTCAATCACACCTACATGTCTAGAACTTGCTCACTATGACAGTCAGCATGTGTGACACTCACCCACACCTGTACATGCAGAACTTGCTCACCATGGCAGTCAGCATACTCAAAAATGACTTACCGTACTGGCCAGTGTCTGTGTGGTACTCACCCACACCTGTGTGGTCAGAATGTACTCACCATGGCAATCAGCATGTTTAAAAATGACTTGCTGTAGCCGCCTGTGTGGTACTCTACTCACTTTGGCAGCCGCACATTTAAAAATGACTTACCATAGCAGCCCGTGTAAGAGCAGTACTCACCCACACCTGTGCGGTCAGAATGTACTCACTTTAGCAGCCAGCATGTTTAAAAATGACTTAGGATAGCAGCCAGTGTATGTGTGGTACTCACCAACACCTGTATGGTCAGAATTTACTCACCATGGCAGCCAGCATGTTTAAAAACTACTTACCATAGCAGCCAGTGTATGAGCAGTATTCACCCACACCTCTGTGGTCAGAAGGTACCTTGGCAGCCAGTATGTTTAAAAATGACTTAGGACAGCAGCCAGCATATATGTGTGTGTTCAGAATGTACTCACCTTGGCAGCCAGCATGTGGGGCACCATGTCGGCATTAAGCGAGAGGTTGACGAGCAGCTTGAGACACTGCAGACGGAGTGGGGTGTTGTGCGTGGTGTCCAGGAAAGAGTACAACTGCTGCAGAAGGCGTGTGTAGTGACCGTGGTAAGCCTTGTTGGTCGACAGGTTAGTCAGCGGCTGCAGCGAGGCCAGAGTCACGCTCTCCGAGATGCCTTCTGTCATGAGGAGGTCCGTAAGCACAGGGATGCTGCTCTGGAAACCAACAGTGATTTCAGTGAAAGTGAAAGTGCATGTGACTCTGTACATAATGTCCATGGAAGCTAACAAGTGCAAGCACCTATTGTGTACAAAAGTATGTAAAAACTAACAAACTAGGTTCATGCAAAACATGGTGGTGATGAGGAATGACATTATAATGACAACTCTGATCTATGATCATCAAAGCTTGGTTTATCACAGGGAAAAGATCAGTACCTGCACAATATACCCTGCTGAGGGCATCAAAATGGGAGTGCAATGGTTACAAGAACAAAAGGGTTGTTCAGAGAGTGCAAAGACCAAGTGCAAGGTTACATAAACAAAAATAGAGGGACGTTTACATATTGGGAGGTTGAAATCCATGATTGCAATGCATCAACAGATATGCTTGTTGCTTTGTGGCTTGAGCCATGTTGAGAAATAGCCACCAAACCTCAAGTTGGTCATGACTCTTGATGTCCATGGCTAGGTTGTTGATGACCCGAGCCAGGTTCAGAAACAGCGTCTTTACAGTTGGGGCTCCAGCAGCTTGATTTTGACTTAATGGGTCTTCCCCGCTCACCAGCAGTGGAACAAACTTTTCCAGCAGTCGCGTCAGCTCTTTGGGGCACTCACACACCGTCAGAATGTTCTGAAGCATGAACACAGAAATAGGGTCTGAAACAGGGACATCTACGGAAAGGAAAAAAACTAAAAAAAGATCTACAACACAGACTTTGAAACATGTTCTGAAACACAGACATAAAAACATAGACACAGAAATGTGCTTTGAAACACACAGAAACAAGATCTGAACCACAGACACAGAAACACATTATGAAATACAGAAATAGGAACACATTATAAAACACAAATGTAGAAGCATGTTTTAAAGCACAAACAAAGAAACACATTCTGAAACACACAGAAATATATTCTGAAGCACTGAACATGTTTTAAAACACAGGCATAGAAACGTGTTCTGAAACACAAACACAGTAACATGTTCTGAAACATGGACAGAGAAACATGCTCTGAAACACTACCACAGGAACATCTTTTGAGCCATGGATAGAAAAATAGTTCTGAAGCACCAGCATCTTTCCATTTCAGTGTGTTTGAGAAGCATGTCTGCACTATTTTACTTTCAGTGACTTTGAATTCTGTTTCAATGTTTTATAACATGTTTATATAATGTTTTTGTTTCAGCGTGTTTCAGACAAGCCCAGTCTGGCATCTCCCACACATAACCTCTTGCCCGACCATGAAAGAAATCAGGTGTACTTGCCCCATGCAGTTGGGCAAAGGTTACTGTGGCTAAATATATGTCCATCCTGTTCAGTCTTCCCAACATGGGTTCAACGCCCTGTGAAACTGAGCTTTGAGACAAGCCAGTCAGCCCTCAGCCTCCATAGCCAGAAGTAAACAGGGACGCTAAAGTTTATCACTGAGGAAAAACATATGCAATTACATGTGATAAAAGAGGCAGAATATTCCTATCACAGGTTTTAGGGCCCACTCCGGCACGCCTGGGTTTTACTTATCAACAGCTGCCAGCAGGATCCCTGTGAGGAAAGTGCAAAGTAAACTATGCACATATATCTTATCTTGATTTTTTCCCCTCTTCCTCATTCAGAACTATTTATAACATCTGTATCAAATCAGTGCTACTAGCAACTGTACCATTTGATTAAAAAAAATCTTTTGGTTTGCTTTGTTTGTTGGTTGTAATCAGGGCTCCCATTATTGAGTATTTTAAGGAGGTGCCTGGGATTTCCTGCAAAAACTTTTAGAGGATCCCTGAGCAGTTTTAAAGGGTCAAGTCTAATATGAAACGGCAGATGTGCAGAAGTATTCTGCTTTGCAAGTATTTTAATGTCCCTGGGATTTCCTGCTACAACTTTTAGAGGCTCCCTCAGTAGTTTTAAAGGGTCAAATCTAATATGAAACAGCAGCTGAGCAGAAGTATTCTCTATATGATGTCCTTTGTCCTTTCTACATATCAGTTCTGGATTCAGTTGTCAGACAATGTCACTTTTAGTTGTACACTTTTAGGTATGTTGGCTGATTATAGCAGTAATAGGTTTATTCAAAGGCCAAATCTCATAGTTCTCCGTGTCAGTATTACTCTGGTAGTTGACATCCCTGCCAGCTCTGTAGATGTGTTTTATACTAACAGCATCCATGTCAGCATTAAAAGGATTTTCAAGTAGCATACTAAGAAAGTGAAACATGTGGCACTTTCAAACACAAGACCATTACAAAATATTACTAGGGGAAAACTTTCATCTTTTCAAACTGCAAATGGAGAACAGGGGTAATACAAGCAGCTATGGCTGATTCTGTAATTAAAGGTGTGTATTGTCTTAACATACTCAAAATCTAAGTTGCATCCTTTGATTACTTTGGTGCCATTTGAACAAAATATACTGTAGAAACTCCACTGATCTTTTTTTTGTTTTGTTTTGTTTTTGATACCTAAAAAAATAATTCACAACAAATTAATGTCATGTTAGAAGCCTTCACAGCGACAGTCTGTACGCAGATCTCTATTTAATCCTGAATTTCTTTGCATGATTTTGTTATATTAAACCTTTCAGAAGCAGAAGTTTTCATGAAGTTGTCCACAAAATTCTCACAATGTAGGGTATATAAAGCACTGACACAGCTAGTTGATTGTTCCATCCCTAATAAACCTTGTGGTTTCTGTGGACGTTAAGCACCATACTTGGTTGAGTGTTCTGTCCCTATTAAGCCATATGGTTTCTTTGATGTAAAGCACCATGACAAGAAGAATGGTTGATTGCCTGTCCATAATAATTAAGTCAGCCCCACATCTGCTGCCCCATATCATCATCATGTGTTAGTGTGCTGCTGGTGTGTTTGTGTCTGAGCACTGATGTGTATAGTCCTCTGTACCTCATGAAGTTTGGGAGAATGTGTACTTGCTAGCAACAAGGTCAGACAGAAGATGTGGTACAAATAGTTCACATGACCACATTTTAAGACAGTCAGGAACAGGTCTGGACTTAGAAAAAAGCACAAGATGACCTTTTTTTTAGTGCGTCCTGTGGGACCCTCTAGACAGAGGTTTAGTGTGTCCTTTTCAGTTCTAGTGTGTAAGGGACACACATTTGTGCATTAACAGGAGCCCTGGTTGTAAATTTTAAATGCAAATATACACTGCCTGTGACAAAATATGTTCCTGTAACTACAGTTACATGTATGACCCACTCTAATAACGTTTTTAAATACAGTCATATGTTGTTGGTGACAAATTCTTAAAGTGAGTTAAGGTCTACCTTCCCACTTCATAACTTTCTGCTTTCAACATAAACAGATGTGAGTCACTGACAGTGAATCAGTTTCACTTTTGGTCTGGTTGATTAAAAAAACAGAAACCCAATCATAGTCTGTAGGAAACTTCACCATGGAGTCACACTTTAACAAATTGACCTGTGAGGAAGCATTTTTTTAGACTGGATATTGCTGACTAGCTCAACTTCCTTGTTCAGCTTGATGTTTTATTTTTTTTAAAGTTGCATTTCATTTTCATACTGTTTTGCCCTGGTATGTAAATAAGTAAGTAACTTGATGTTTTATGCCCAGTCAACACCCTGGTATGTATAAACTATGTAGGTGACTACATGGGCTTTAAATATCAAGTCAGAAGCTTCAAACAATTAATCAATACTAGGAAGGTACAAAAGCAGGCAAAGAGAACAATCTCCTACCTCCCCCATTCCCTCATCTCCAAACAATCTCCTGTCCCCATTCCCTCATCTCCAATCTCCTGTCCCCATTCCCTCATCTCCAAACAATCTCCTGTCCCCATTCCCTCATCTCCTGTCCCCATTCCCTCATCTCCAAACAATCTCCTGTCCCCATTCCCTCATCTCCACACAATCTCCTGTCCCCATTTCCTTATCTCCAGTCTCCTCCCTCCCTCCCCCATTCCCTCATCTCCAGTCTCCTCCCTCCCTCCCTCCCCCATTCCCTCATCTCCAGTCTCCTCCCTCCCTCCCCCATTCCCTCATCTCCAGTCTCCCTCCCACCCTCCCCCATTCCCTCATTCCAGTCTCCTCCCTCTCCCATTCCCTCATCTCCATTCTCCTCCCTCCCCCATTCCCTCATCTCCAGTCTCCTCCCTCTCCCATTCCCTCATCTCCAATCTCCTCCCTCCCCCATTCCCTCATCTCCAGTCTCCTCCCTCTCCCATTCCCTCATCTCCAATCTCCTCCCTCCCCCATTCCCTCATCTCCAGTCTCCTCCCTCTCCCATTCCCTCATCTCCAATCTCCTCCCTCCCCCATTCCCTCATCTCCAGTCTCCTCCCTCTCCCATTCCCTCATCTCCCAATCTCCTCCCTCCCCCATTCCCTCATCTCCAGTCTCCTCCCTCTCCCATTCCCTCATTTCCAAACAATCTCCTCCCTCCCCCATTCCCTCATCTCCAAACAGGAAGCTGAGCAAATGCTCTCAGTCACATTCAAAGCATCAAAAAATAGTCTTCTTGATTTTGTTCCATTCTAACTCCTCTGCCACTTTAAAAATGGATGAGGTCAACCACCAGATATAAACATAAAAACTGGAAAGAAGTCATCACCATGCACATTTAAAAAATATTATGATTAAACATCAGCATATGCATTAGTATATATATATATATATATATTTACACATTGGTCACATTTAGCAATTTATACCCATAATAACATATGGCAACAGACAAGCATGTGAACACATGAACCATTATCATCAACTTAAACACACAAGTAACAACAAAAAAACAGGCAGACCGCTTGACCACTATCAAGAGCTTAAACCCATGAGTGACAGATAAGAACAGACAGACCAACACACTGACTAACCATCATGGAGTTAAACCAACAAGACAAATTATAAGCAATACATAGTAATGGAAAGGCTATATATATATATATATATATATATATATATATATATATATATATATATATATATATATATATATATATATTAATGATGAAATAAACACATACCTCCTTTTTTTTAACGAAAGACTCAAACTCACCAGCTGGTCACATTGATTGTTTCTGACGGCCTACAAGCACTCCAACTTAACAAACCCTGTGTGCGAATACATCTCAGTTGTGATAGACATAGGAGTAACCAATGCCACCTGCTCAGGGACAGAGAGTTCCCAGTCATAAAACTGCTTCACAGCTGTGACTAAAGTGTTAAACAGCCTCTTTGCTACATCTAGTCTACACTGACACAGGGGCATCAGTAGTGTCAAACAGCCTCTTTGCTACTCTAGTCTACACCTACACAATGGCAACGGTAGTGTCAAACAGCTACATCCAGTCCACTCTGACACAATAGTAGAGTGTCAAACAGCCTCTTTGCTACATCCAGTCCACACTGACACAACAGCAAAGGTAGCATCAAACAGCCTCTTTGCTACATCCAGTGCACAGTGACCCAAGGGCAATAACAGTGTCAAACAGACTCTTTGCTACATCCAGTCCACACTGACACAATGGTGTAGTTTCAAACAGCCTTTTTGCTACATCCAGTGCACAGTGACCCAAGGGCAACAGTGGTGTCTAACAGCCTCTTTGCTACATCCAGTCCACACTGACACAATGGTGTAGTCAAACAGCCTTTTTGCTACATCCAGTGCGCAGTGACACAAGGGCAACAACAGTGTCAAACAGCCTCTTTGCTACATCCAGTCCACACTGACACAACGGTGTAGTGTCTAACAGCCTCTTTGCTACATCCAGTCCACACTGACACAATGGTGTAGTGTCAAACAGCCTTTTTGCTACATCCAGTGTGCAGTGACACAAGGGCAACAACAGTGTCAAACAGCCTCTTTGCTACATCCAGTCCACACTGACACAACGGTGTAGTGTCTAACAGCCTCTTTGCTACATCCAGTCCACACTGACACAATGGTGTAGTGTCAAACAGCCTTTTTGCTACATCCAGTGTGCAGTGACACAAGGGCAACAACAGTGTCAAACAGCCTCTTTGCTACATCCAGTCCACACTGACACAACGGTGTAGTGTCTAACAGCCTCTTTGCTACATCCAGTCCACACTGACACAATGGTGTAGTGTCAAACAGCCTTTTTGCTACATCCAGTGCACAGTGACACAAGGGCAACAACAGTGTCAAACAGCCTCTTTGCTACATCCAGTCCACACTGACACAATGGTGTAGTGTCTAACAGCCTCTTTGCTACACCCAGTCCACACTGACACAATGGCGTAGTGTCTAACAGCCTCTTTGCTACATCCAGTCCACTGACACAATGGTGTGGTGTCTAACAGCCTCTTTGCTGTATCCAGTCCACACTGACACAATGGCAATGGCAGTGTCAAACCACCTCTTTCCTACATCCAGTCCACACCTATACAGCAGCAACAGTAGTGGAATACTGATTAATCTCAGATTTTCTTGCACATAAGACCATTCATCCATAAAAATTAAAAAAACGTATGACAGCCTTGTACCAGATTAAAACTAAAAGCGGTCTCTCTAACAGAACAAAAATTAAACTCTTTGTTATGAATAAAGAGCACAGTCAAATGTTAAATAATTCTTGGACTTTTTTTCAGATTTTTTTGTTTTTTGGTCTAATCAACCACCAAACAGGGTTACCTCAGGACACAGTCAAGTGTGTAAGTCCGCTCAAGCACCACAGGACAAACTGTGCAGCACATATGTAACATGACTTTCCTACTCGCTGGAGCATAGTGATATGAGGCAGGGTCTGGCCAATTCAGCGGCTGAGCACTTGTATTCTGATAGGCTCTGGCAGCCTGGAGGTCCCCTGCTGGTTCTGATGCTTTTTGACTTATCAGGAACAGATAGTCACTATCAGCTGTTCTTCAGCCCCTTCTCTCTCTCTCTCTCTCATCACTTGCTGCTTAAAGTAAACTTTGCACATATTGTGTGTGTGTGTGTGTGTGTGTGTGTGTGTGTGTGTGTGTGTGTGTGTGTGTGTGTGTGTGTGTGTGTGTGTGTGTGTGTGTGTGTGTGTGTGTGTGTGTGTGTGTGTGTGTGTGTGTGTATGTGTGTGTGTGTGTGTGTGTGTGCTTAATATCACCTTGCTGTGAATGGACAGAAAATAAAACACTGATAAACAAAAAAGCAAAAGGGCAGGGGAGCAGGGCTTGCCGATTAAAACAAATGGGGGAGGGGGGGGAGGGTACAGATCATGTCAGGAGGGGTAGCTGCTACACAAGCCTATGTCAGTATGTGTTCCATAAAGGAGCTTTAAATACAGAATTGCCGTGGTCCACACTGCCATTGCTGCTCTAAATTTCATGACTGAGCCAAATATAAATAATTCTAAATTATCTCAGAGAATTGTAAGGGATCAGGAATCAACTTGTAACTTGACAGGAATTATTGCACCGAGCATGACCTAATGCAATGACATCTAATGCATTATGCATTAATATGTGTGTGTGTGTGTGTGTGTGTGTGTGTGTGTGTGTGTGTGTGTGTGGTGTGTGTGTGTGAGTGTGTGTGTGTGTGTGTGTGTGTGTGTGTGTGTGTGTGTGTGTGTGTGTGTGTGTGTGTGTGTGTGTGTGTGTGTGTGTGTGTGTGTGTGTGTGCATTCCTGCGCAGTTTGTGATGATCAACAGGAGTCCCCCCCGCCTCCCCTCACCCCGCCCCCAACTGTTTGAATCTAATGACAACTCCATACTCTCATATTCAGTTCATTTACTACCAATACCACAGACTCTTTTAGCAGCAATCAGCAAATCAAAATCAACCACAAATCTGAAACAGAACGAGGCCCAGAGAGCTTGTGCAGAATCAACACACACGGGAGTTAATTAGCACTCGAAATATGTACCATAAGTACAACAAAGACCTGAGTAAATACAAGGAACATAAACTCCACCAGGGGTACATCCTCACGTTACTGTAGGCGACTCAGGTCTTTGTTGCTGTACTTATGTTACGTATTTTGAGCGCTAATTAATTTCCTTGTGTGTTTAAAATCAACCATGTAAACTGCTATTCACCAAGTCACCAACTCTAGGAAGCACATGCAGGTGCCATGGCAAGGCACTGGCACAAAACAGGATCCTTTAAGTTCAGTCTTATCACCTACTGTGATGCAGCTAGGCTGAGCAAGTTTTTTTGTTGAAACCAAACCTCCAGCTGCTGCCATCTACAGAAAAGCTAATGCCTGGGCTGATGCAAAATAAATGTCATTTGGTAGATTAAAGCATAGTTAACACCCTTAGATATGACTGCAGTGCTCCAGTAAATACATTTGGGAGGGGGAAGGGGGGGGGGATTAAATAACTTAATAAGCTACTGTTGGCTACTGCAAGATAGCAGTTCTGATCCAGAGTTTACCCTTTCAGCACTTAGGAGAAGAAGTAAATCTGTGCAAGGCTCTGAGAGGAAAATGAATGAAACAATTTTGTCTCTTCTTATAAACAAGAAAAGCACACAATTTTTTATTTTGGGCAGTTTATTCAAGCATCCCTCAAGTGATACCATAATCAGTGAAAAGAATTGAAGTATACATGCTGAGCCTTACTGAATATTTAGTTGCTGGGCACTGAAGGTACTGGTTACTCAATAGGTAACCTATGTACATACATGTGTGCATGTCCACACACAGCTTTGACTAACTTAGACACAATGTAGCACACAAATACACTCTCTCTCTCTCTCTCTCTCTCTCTCTCTCTCTACACACACACACACACACACACACACACACACACACACACACACACACACACACATGTACACACAACCAGTAGCTGCCACAAGCATCTTTGCCCATACGTTCTCTCTCTAGAGCTCTCTCTCTCTTTAATTGCTGCTGACAAACAGGACATAACTCGGCAGTGCTGAAAGATAAAAGGATTCCTCAAATACCTGCCAGCAGCAACACGGATAGCAGCTGGCCCCAGCATCCTCCAGCTTATCAGTTTAAAAGATATCCGCCAGCAGTGAAAGATGTCTTCATCTGCACCTGACAACGTGCTCATCCCACCTTTGCACTGTCATCACGATTAAGGTCAATCACCTTTAATTATACTCCACCTGCTATGGATTAGTCATCAGTCGTGGATGCGGGGTTTTACACCTTTTTGTTGCTGTTATTATTTTAATTAATACTAATCACCATCTTTTTGGTGATACTACATATCGGATTACGGAGGCAGCAGTCATTTACAAACTATGTGAACAAGATGGGAATACCAATCTACCCCTTTATATAGTTTGGGGGGGGGGGGGGGGGGGTTCCATCGGAGAAAAAAGAACAGGCAAAGCATGGGGAACAATCTCCAAATATCTGTAAAATAAACTCTGTGTGTGTGTGTGTGTACGTGTGCGCGTGTGTGTGTGTGTGCATGCATGTGTGTGTGTGTGCATGCATGCGTGTGCATGCTTGCGTGCATGCATGTATGGTGTGTGTGTGTGTGTGTGTGTGTGTGTGTGTGTGCGTGTGTGCATATGGTGTGTGTGTGTGTGTGTGGTGTGTGTGTGTGTGTGTGTGTGTGTGTTAGCAAGGCCACATTCATGTACCATACAAAACGACCGATGGTCTTGTTGACCAGACACTGCTGCGGGGCCACTGGCCACTGGAAATCACCTCTCCCAGTATCAATCAAGAAACTCTTTGTCAAGCAATCCAGAAGTGATGTCCATTTCACTCCTTCTTTCCCTCAGCCATTATACTGCAGTACAGGCTTCTGCCACAGGTATCCTCTGCAGACACCCCCTAAGTCTTCAATTCAAAGCAGGTGTGGAAGGCTGGGTGTGGCCCACTCAGAAAGCCTTTTTCCACCCGATGCTTTGAACCAGATTCAACACAAATATAGAAGCTATGCAGAATATATGAGAACCTGCCGACAACTTGCAGAACTGGCTTGCAACAAACTTACACCTGCAGTGAAGACAGATGACACAACCAGACCACAGACCACACTGATTTCGCACATTGTTATTTAGCAAAGACAAATTGTGACAATGCCAGTTCACGGAGCATAGCTTAATCTGACCATATTGGTAGTGAAGGCTGATGAAACTACCAGACCATGGAACACACCTATTCACCATGCTAATGGCATATGGCACTGATAACAATGGCACTACCAACTATGGCTCATTATGAACATTACACTGCTGCTCACCACACTGATGGCAGTGATGCTTATGATGCAGGCCATGGCTAGATGATACTAACAAACACAGAGAACACTTATCACACTGATGGTGAAGGCTGATGACATTACCAGAACACACACAATGCTTACTCACCACACTGATGGTGAAGGCTGATGATGCTACCAGAACACACAGAACACTTACTCACCACACTGGTGGTGAAGGCTGATGATGCTACCAGAACACTTACTCACCACACTGATGGTGAAGGCTGATGACGCTACCAGAACACACAGAACACTTACTCACCACACTGATGGTGAAGGCTGATGATGCTACCAGAACACACAGAACACTTACTCACCACACTGATGTTGAAGGCTGATGATGCTACCGGAACACACAGAACACTTACTTACCACACTGATGGTGAAGGCTGATGATGCTACCGGAACACACAGAACACTTACTCACCACACTGATGGTGAAGGCTCATGACGCTACCAGAACACTTACTCACCACACTGATGGTGAAGGCTGATGACGCTACCAGAACACAGAACACTTATTCACCACACTGATGGTGAAGGCTGATGATGCTACCAGAACACACAGAATACTTACTCACCACACTGATGGTGAAGGCTGATGACTACCAGAACACACAGAACACTTATTCACCACATTGATGGTGAAGGCTGATGATGCTACCAAAACAAACAGAACACTTACTCACAACACTGATGGTGAAGGCTGATGACACTACCAGACCATGGAGAATCAGTTACCTACCGGTACTACTCACCAAGCGGATGGTGAAAGCCAAGGCAGTGATGACACCACCAGACCATGCAGAACACCTGCTCATTATGCTGATGTTGTAGGCCATGGTGCTGATGGCTCCACTGGACCATATGAACACCTACTCAGCACACTCATGGTGAAGGCCATGTCCCTGACACTACCAGTACCAGACCAAGCAGAACACCAACTCACCACACTGATGGCCAGTGAAGGCCAGGTTGCTGTCACCAACCATGCCAAACATATACTCACCACACTGATAGTGAAGGCTGTGGCATTGATGAGGCACTGCAGCGTGGTGCTAAGCAGCATCCAATCATTTTGTTTCAACAGTTCCACCAGGATCTGCAGGTGGCCAATCTCCAGCTTATCAGGATGTGACTGTGCCTGCAGGATCGCCTCTGTCATTTTGTCTTTGTCAATGTTCAGCATGCTTCTCTGTGCAGGTTTTCCATTCCCTCCGCTTTCTGTTTCTGGTGAAGTTTTAGAGACTGCTTGCTCACCATCTGCTTGTTGCTGCGACTTTGTAGAGAGGTCGCCTTGGCCTTTCAGGCCTTCATCACCACCTCCTTCTTGGCCAGGCTTTGGTGTTTTATCTGTGATCAAACTCTCCTCTGTTCTACTTGATGGCGTGTCTTCACCCTGCATTTCAGCTGACTTTGCATCCCGGCCTCCAGTCTCTTGAGAGACAGGGGTGTTGGTTGGCGTACGGTCTTGGGGTGTTTGCGGTGTCACCCTGCCACTGGCTTCCAAGTCATAGAAAGTGAGTTCTTCACTAACCTCAGAGTCATCAAAGGACCGGAAGGAGACATTGTCCGTGCTGGAGTCAACGGTGGCTGGGGAGCTGATGGGAGTGTAAAAGTCCTGCCTGCCGCTGCCACTGCCACTGCCACTGGCAGATGTGGCAAACGAATGCAGACTCTCGCTGCTGTAGAACTCCTCCTTGCTGCCTCCCTGACTCTTCTTTGCCAGCTCAGAAGATGGCAAACTCTCGCTGGAATCCCCTGTTGATAATGGCCTTGTCCTTTTCGGCTTCACATCTTCTTTTGATTTTTCTACTTCAGGTTGTGCCTTTTCTTCAGTTTGATGCTGAGACTCCTCTTCTGCTCCTTGTGTGTCTGTGGTTTGGTCAGTTTCCCCTGACTGCTCCTTGATGACCACAATGCTGGATTCGTTTGGATTCACTGACCCAGAACTGTCCATTTCACTGATCTGTTCAAAAGAGGGCAGACTGTCACCATTCCCAGCTGCCTTTTTGCTCAAACCTTCACCTCCTACTTGCTCTGCAGACTGCAAACCACCAGCCATCTGTTCCTGCTGTGTGTCTGGGGGGTGAAAGCTGATCCGGAGGTCATTCCCCCCACCCTCTGCTCCATGGGACCCTGCTAAGGATGTAGCTTCATCGCTGCTGTTGATATTTTCAAAGGACTGAGCCTCTCCATTGCTGGTGTCATCCGACTGCAAAGACTGGATGTCATCGATGACCATGCTCTCCTTTTGAACATTTCTGCCAGCTCCATTTGGATCACCTTCAGTCTGACTCTCACCACCACTCATCTTTGCCTGCTCCATGGATTCTGTGATCAAGTGGCTGTCACCCGCACCAGCATCATCTTTCCATGAGTCCCTGCTCAGACCAAGTTCTGTGAAACTGCCCATCGGGTCCCCGCCCATCTGTGAGGTCACCGTGTCCCCTGCTGCACTCTGCTGCTCAGCAGTGTCGTCAGATGGCAACTTTACTTCTGTGAAACTCTCAGACATTGGTTTCACCTCCTCCCAGCTGGACAAGGAAGCAGAAATAGGTGTGGACATTTCTGCTGCAACTGATTCAGATACAGCTGTTGGCATGGGTACATCACTCTCTTTGTTACTCTCCTCACTCTTTACAGATGGCACAGCCCCACCCTCTTGTGTTTTCGCCTCATAATCAGACTGTCTTTCTGGTACTGTGTCACCATCAGTCACTGGAGGCTGTATGAATCCAATGCCAGAGCTCCTTCGCCTGTCGGGTGATATTTGTTCTTCTGCAGTTGGAGGTGGTACATCTTGCTTGAATGACCCTGCCTTACTCTTGGTATCACCTGAAAATGAACAATCCTGGTATGAACTAAACCAACAGTCCTGCTTTTATGACCCAAAACATCATTTCTGTTGGTATGACCTAACAACAGTCCTGCTGCTGTGACCTGAAAGTGAAAGAACAGTCCTCAGGGGTTGCGAACACTTTTCAGAACTTACGTATGTACAGCAAATACAGTGTCTTAAAAAATATGCATACAACCAAACATCACATCAATTTAAAAAACATCACAATCCTGCACATATCTCATTAAAATTCTGCCTGTTGCGCCCACCGTAGAATTCTGGGGAAACTTGGTGGATAACAGTGCTACTTTTGGTATCCTTGAGCTTGGGAGTGGGACCCTCCATGGTGATCAACATTTTTCACCAGTGGCTGGTTAGATCTCAGATTTGTGCTGGTACGCACAGATTCCTGGGTGGTCTGTTTACCTTCCTGAGTAGGCAGCCTATTGTTAACCAGCTCAGAACTAGTGGATGGAACTGGTTTAAAACTATTACCAGAATTATGAAAGGAAAAAAAGGACAAAGTTTTCTGCATTGTCTTTTCAGGACATTATGCTGAACTGTGAAATGTGGTTGGTCCTGCATGCAAACTGAACAGCAGGGAAACTAGTAATGCTGCCAAAAAACTGACGTACCTAGGCAGTGAATTACCACTGACCTCATTCAATGTCACCCACCCTGGCCTGGCAGCTGTCAAAGTTGATGTGTTCTAATGACCAACTTCACACCCTTACATCAGGGAGACAGAGACTGAGAGAGAGAGAGAGAGGGGGGGGGGGGGGATGGGGGGGGGGGGAGGGTGCTTAAATGCTTTTAATTAAAATGCATTCTGTCATACAGATCTGGACTTCAGGGTTATTTTGCATAAAAAAAAGTTTTTCTGCATATAACTTGTGCATAATATCTCATTACAGTACAGTCAACACACATTTTGAGAGAACGTCATCATTTTTCTGTAGAAATGGCGACAGAAGAAAGGCAGCTACAGCTGAAATTTCTCTGAGCTTAGATGGACAGAAAACATACTAACTCTTGACATTGCTGGTTGCACCAACACCTTCTGGACAAAACAAAACAGTGAAGGAAGTGGAAAAAATAAAAATAAATAAAAAAAATATATATAAAAACAACACATACACTATGATACAGCTCACAAGATCTGTCATCATACAAAAAAGCTAAACTCTATGGTGGACACCAAAGAAACTCTGAATCTGTCACTGATTTCATTATGGAACCAAAGCAGATCCTAGGTACTTTTGTGGTTACTATATGGAGGCAGATGAAAAGCAGGAGTGCCTTTTGCTATTGTGTCACAACTGTGCAACTGAACACTGGCTGAACTACACATTTACAGTGAAGATGCATTTAACAAGCTTATATACTTTCTGCTTATTTGTTTGGTAGGCTGTGTGTGTCGTATATGTTTGTGTGCATGTGCAAATATGTGTGTGTATAATTTCTTTGTTTTTTCCACAATAATTCCTTTAGCTCTATAGAATTTATCATGTCATGGGTTCCTGCCTTGCATATGCACTCTGTACAAAAAATTGAATCAGATAATATATATATATATGGAAAAGGCCTTGTATTTAATTAAATGTTCATTTGCTTCCTCTTCCTCTCTCTGAGTCTCTCTCTTTTTCTTTTCTTTTCTAAGTGTGCAAGCAGCTTTTAAAATGATAACATTTACACATTAGTTTGTGAAAAGGACACTACATCCTGGACATAATTCACACACAGAAAGAATGCATTACTCTTTGTGATTGTCCTGTGGTGACCCTTTGTGGTTAACAGGATGTTAAACTCCAATTACTAACTGGTGCCCTTAGATCCAGTCCTCTCCCTTTAACTTCTTTCATTTTCTCTCCTTTTATTATATACACCAAGTTCTGATGATGCAGTGTGAACTACTGAAACAGCATTATATACATGTATACAACAACTTTCAACTGAATAGCCATGAAGTTGATTGTATTTGCTTTTTTTATTGTTTTATTGTGCATGTTGTTTGAGTTTGTGAAATTGTTATCTGCATCATGCAGTTGCTTACCAGCCTGTTTGTTGATAAGTGGTGTGCTGTCTATTTGCAGTATATAAAGAGCATTTGTGTGTGCGTGTGTGTGTGTGTGTGCACGCGCACACATGTGTGTGTGTGTGTGGGTGTGGGGGGGGGGGGGGGGGGGCTGAATTTGGTGGTTAATTAATATTCACACTACTAAACAACGTCTTCTTCAGTATCAATACCTAAAGTCAGCAGAGAACTCTATCAAACTTCAAAATACCTCATTATCTGACTGACAGTTTGTCTTCTTGTAAAATAAATGAATGTGTCCTGACAGGAAAATTATTGTTGCCACTGTAGTTCTAAATAACATTTGACATTTCTGTTCCTTGTCTACTTGTCCTTCATACAACCTTTGATTGTGCCTCTGTCTGATTCGTTTCCACCTACAGTATAGAAATCATAGGACTGGCCGAAGGGAAACTACACTGCTTACACTTACAACCGGAGTGACGCAACGTCTGTATAAAATGTCACCTTGTGTGGTGCCTATTTTTTTTTCTGAGTAATAACAGAAATATTTTGTGCTACCAACAAAAAAGTAACCTTTTGGCCCAGTAAAATAAACAAGTTATTGTCAAAACATGTACACCGCATGCCAAGCTTCACTTTTTTTGGAACTGGTTCGGTATACTTGTTTACAGTTCAAGTTGGCGCCTAACTAAAACTGCAATAAAAATTAGTCTGCATTAAAACCGTGTTTACTTTGCTCACCATTTGCTTTCTTCTTCCTTCGCATCTGCTTGCAGATAAGGTATACAGCTATACCAATGCCTGCTAGTGCTAAAACTCCAAGGGCAACTTTCGTACTGTCAGACGGAGCCATTTTTCAATCCCATGTATCGTCTGCTAGGTCACGGTGGTCTCAAACCAAAACACTACTCGCATTAACCAAGACTAACTAAACTACCCCGTAGGCTCATAGGTATGCGTGTGTGTGGCGACAAGAATTTTACGACAGGCCTTACATGTACCACACTCTTGGCTACGGAATAGTTTGTTAATATTTTCATAATCATGAAACGTGACAGTCAATGCTATAATTTTGTCTGTCTTAGAACAATATTTGTTAATAAATTATATCAAATCAGAAGAGTAAAAAGTTTACGTCAGCCGAGTAGCGATACGCATCCCTGAACGGCTACTTGCACTATGCATTGCGAACACTTTCTATTGGCACTACAAATGTACATGCTACTCCGTTGCGTGCTAAGTTCTCCGAAATCATAGTATGTGAAAATAGAAATGTGTCTGTGTATCTGAAAATAGAAATACATAAATGAAAACAATTAAAAACGACAACAAAACTGTCATCCCAAAGTACCACTCAGACACAAATTGCAGAATAGCCAGCACGGCAACCGAGGGAACTTTGCAAAACGCTCCGCGCAGTGCATTGTGCATATAGCCTTTAGTTCTCGCATGCTTCCCTTTCGGTCTGTGACTTACCCTTGACAAACGTTTGGTGTGTACATTTTGTCCGCAAAGAGTGATCATGGTTAGCTGTTGACGAGTTACTTTTCAAGTAAAAGGGCATATCAGGAGGACGCCATTTTCAGTGCTGTAAGTGTGCTGTTGATGTGCATTAAGAATCTAAGTTGTAATTCGTGTGTTACAGTTACAGTGCTTTTAGGTGATGCAACCTTTCGTCTTTTTCGTTTGGGAATCGGTCTCTGCACACGCACACGCACGAACGCGCGCGCGCACACACACACACACACACACACACACACACACACACACACACACACACACACACACACACACACACACACACACACACACACACAAGATCCAGCAGATCAACGGTCTTTAGTTTGTGTCCAGAAACCTGGTTGAAAAATATGTCAGAAACAAAAAGATGAGAACAGAGATGTTGCCATTGTTGGGATCACATTCAGTGACTCCCAAACCCAGAGTAGTGTCGCACTGCAGTGCTGAACAATAGTCAATACACTCATCTTTTTTTCTTGAGCAATATAATCATAGTCTGGACATAAATTGTGTGTGTGTGTGTGTGTTGTTGGCTATGGGTATGACTATGTATGAATATGAGTGAGGCAGTGTGTGTTTGATGTGAAGTAAGGACCTATTGTTTTAATTTTAGTGCATGCTGTTGACTGAGTATACTAATTACTATGAGTGAGATAATTTGTGTTTGGCAATGCCAATGGTAATTGGTATCAAATAAAAACCTTTTAGTTTTATAATTATATACTGTGCTTCACCTTTATTATTGAACTTGAAGCAGTCTGTGTCAGAACATACTAGTGTCACACATAGGGATAGGAGACTGGATGTTATTTTTGGACAACAGGCATCCTTCATTCTCATCTTTTGACAATTTGAGTCAGAACTGAAACCCACCTTTTTTCTTCTGCATACTGATTTGTTGTTTTCTTTCTTCTCTTGACTTTTCCTACCAGTACCAACTCATCATCAGTAATGAGTAATGCATGTATTTGTAGTGTGTGTGTGATCACCCTGATATAACCGTACTGGTTGACTGGGCGCAAAACACCAACTTACTTACTGTGTGGTGTGTGTGTGTGATGAAATGCAGTGCATTTGTCACATATGCTCTCCTGATTTTTATGAGATGGAAATGATCTATTATTATTATTATTATTTATTTCTGTGGTTAAGTACTGTCTAAATCACAGGTGTCAGAAACAAATGAATAATCTGTAGATCATGTATTCTTCATTGCCTCATGCCTGTGTGCAGGGAGACAAGACAGCAGCAGTAAGCATGCCTTTCATGAAAGGGAGAGCGCCTGTGCGCTACACTCTGAAGTATCTGGAGGCAGGGAGACTGGCACTCAAAGACAACGTCCGCATCATGACTGTCAATTACAACACTGGACACAAACCAAGCAAAGGAGCATAGTCAGTCATCGCTTTCTTCACTGGTTAAATACAATAATAATTGTAGAATACATGATAATTTTATCCTCTTTTTTTTCTTTAAAAAAAAAAAAAAAATCTCTCCCCTGCTGCTTTCCAATCCTCTTTCTCCTGTTGATATATTATAGTACTTATGTACTTTTAGTTTTGTTTGTTATAAACAATCTATATATATATATTTTGTTTGTTATAAACAATCTATATATTATATATATATTGTCAGTGTAATTACTTAATAATCAGTTTATACTGTACAGGAAGTAAAAAAACAAACAAACAAACAACAAAATCCACTATCCAAGATAACAAGTAAGTTTTTATTTCTGTTCAGCAACAATTTGAATATAAATTTTTACATCATGTGCGTATATATCACCTTTACCAGGTTTAGTAACTGTGACCCATTTTTAAGGTCATAGAAGACTTGGGGGGGGGGGGGGGGGGGATATAAACAGTTTAAAACACATTATGATGAACAGATTATGCAGTTATTTTTTTCCTGTTTTGAATGTGAGTTGGCTGAGCATTTGCCCATCCCCGTGTTAGATTCTGTTTTATTTTTTCTGCCCAGCTAGTGACGTTTTTGTGCTTTTGTTCCACCAGTGACTTTGTGTTCTGGCACCTGCCTCAACTTCAGTACAAGAACCCTGATGTGCAGTTCCTTGTCTTCAAGAACATGACGCCCACTCCTTTCATGAAGGTCTACTTTGGTGAGTTTTTCTTTCACCTCTTCCATCGAACACGACCCCCATTTCTTTCTTGAGGGCCCCTGAAGGGAGGTCAAGGATGTCTGATGCCTCTATCTGGAATCTCAGAGCTTTCATTTGATTACTTTTCGAGGGGGGTGGGGGGGAAGTCCCTTGAATGTGAGTTACATGAGCATTTTTTGTTCCTGTTCCTATTTGATTCTGCTATTTAACTGAGATCAGACTGAATATTTTGCTGGTTTGGACAGAAGTATGAATAGCCATACTCCACACTGTTCATTTTACTGTTTACACTTAGTACAGAATTACTTATGTGATTGTTTTCTTGTTTTTGAGGGAAAATTGTGGTTTGGTGCCCAATTTATTTACGAGAATCTCTGACTTGCGCCATTTGCAGACAACAGAAATAATCGTTTACAAGAGGTACTGACTGTTGCTTTATGTATGTTGCAGGCAATGGCAAAAGGTATTGACTGTTGCTTTATGCATGTTGCAGACAGTGGCAAGACGCTGATCTCCCAGCTGGACAGCCAGCCAAAGGACAGCATATTTGAACACGTCAAACAGGTCTTCTGCAAAACTGAGTATGTACTTGCACCTAGTGTTACAGAGTGAGCGCCTACATGTAGTCTGGCATGCAACATGGTGAAACTTCAGCAGTACCTCACTGCCCTCATCAATTCTTGCCATGGAAGCTTTTTTAAAAATATTTTTGGCTGTTGTGGGGTATTTTGTGTGCATATCATATGCCTGGATTGCCAAGGATCCGAGTTTTCCATCTCATGGGAAAGACTAGACTGCAGACACTAATGCCAAGCCGAGGGGAAGGGAGGAGGGGGGTAGGAATGTTACTGCCGAAGCCATGATTTGACCCCCAATCTCCCAGTCCAGAGTTTTGTGTTTTCACCATCACACCCCCTCCACTTATAGGGTTGCTTTTGTTGTTGCTGTGATCATAACAACAACATGAATGCAGTTTTCAGTACAGTTATGTAATGGTGGTATGACATGTTATATACATCAGGATTACCTGATGACAGCAGGATTACCTAACAGCAGTTTCACTTGCTGTTTACATACAGTGTCATTACCTAACAGCAGTTTCACTTGCTGTTTACATAGTGTGATTACCTAACAGCAGTTTCACTTGCTGTTTACATACAGTGTCATTACCTAACAGCAGTTTCACTTGCTATTTACATACAGTGTCATTACCTAACAGCAGTTTCACTTGCTATTTACATACAGTGTCATTACCTAACAGCAGTTTCACTTGCTGTTTACATAGTGTGATTACCTAACAGCAGTTTCACTTGCTATTTACATACAGTGTGATTACCTAACAGCAGTTTCACTTGCTGTTTACATACAGTGTCATTACCTAACAGCAGTTTCACTTGCTATTTACATACAGTGTCATTACCTAACAGCAGTTTCACTTGCTGTTTACATAGTGTGATTACCTAACAGCAGTTTCATTTGCTATTTACATACAGTGTCATTACCTAACAGCAGTTTCACTTACTGTTTACACAATGTGATTACCTAACAGCAGTTTCACTTGCTGTTTACATACAGTGTCATTACCTAACAGCAGTTTCACTTGCTGTTTACATACAGTGTGATTACCTAACAGCAGTTTCACTTTCTGTTCACATAGTGTAATTACTTAACAGCAGCATATTCACTGTTGACCTACAGTAGGATTCCCTAACAGTGTCACAACTTGCCATTTGCAACAGGGGTTGCTGTTGACATGTATACAGTGTGACTAACTAACAGCAGCACAACTTACTGGCTGCAGTGTGATTATGTCAGTGTGTTTTAGATGAGTAGCAAAGATGACTGTGTGAGTGGGCGTGTATTTCTTAGTGGGTGTGCAAATTAGTCCATACACATGTGTGCGTGTGTGTGTTTACATTTAAAGTACATTTACCTGACTTTAATAAAGAATGTGCGCTTTTTTATGTAATGGTGAGGTCTTCAGTAATCTTTAATATGCACGGGATGTTTTATGTTCTGTTGTGTTTACTGCTGCTAAATGATTTTCCCCACAGGGACAATGAATTTGTGGGCTGTTGTATTATGTAACCACAGCATGGTTTGCCGTTAGTACATACCGGTACAGTTTGATTACTATACAGCAGTGCAACATGCTGGCACAGTGCGATTACCTAATGGCAACACAACTTCCTGTCCACAGTACTCTGCTGAAAGAGGAAGCTCTGGCTCGAGAGAAGAAGTCCAACCCAGCTAACTTTGGACAAGGCTGCTCTCGTGAATGTATGTGTGAGATACCTGGCCAGGTGCCCTGCACGCTGTGGGTGACGCCCCCGAAAGAGCAGCGAGGAAAGTACTATATCTACGGCAAAGACGTACAGGATGAATCTTAGTGTTGTTAAATGTATGTGTGTGGGTGGGTGTGGTTGCGCATTTTAGTCCATGTTAGTGGAGTTGATGAGAGTACAGCTTACAGTGTGTGTGTGTGTGTGTGTGTGTGTGTGTGTGTGTGTGTGTGTCACTGGATGTGTGTGTGTGTGTGTGTGTGTGTGTGTGTGTGTGTGTGTGTGTGTTCCTTCCATGTTAGTTGAGCTGATGAGAATACAGCTTAAAGCATGTGTATGCATGTGTGTGTGACAGAAACTGATGACAGACTTGGGTGAAGTGTGCTGATTTGTGAGCGTTCCTTCAAAAATAAGCAAAATAAAAAAGGAAAATCCCAGTCGATTTGTTGTTTATTCATTTTCAGATGACCAGGTGATTTTGGACAAGATTCTATAATAAAAAAATAAAATAAAAAAATTACATGAAGGCATTTTGCTCAAAGTTTATCAAGTTTTTTTAGCGGCTGCACATTTTTAACCCTTCTGGTTCAATTCAATTTTTATTTCTGGAGAGAATAAAATTATACTGGTATGATTTAGTATAGGGGATAATAAAATGATACAGGTATAATTTAGTGATGGGGAAGACTTGAGAGTTCATGTCAGGTTGACGGGATAGGTTGGCATAACAATGCAGAGAAGATGGGATTTATTGAACTTGAACCCTGCAGTCTTCTCGGAGTCTGGCAGAGGCAAGTGGGAAAGATGTTTGCACTTGGGACGTTTAAAGTGGAGAGGGGACATACCAAAAGTTATGGACAGCCAACACAAATACCTAAGAACAAGGTTGAAGGTGAAGGTAGGTGGACTAAAAATAAAATGTGTGCAGAAGGGGAAGGTAGGTGGACTAAAAATTAAATGTATGCAGAAGGGAAAAACATAAGTGTCATCCCAATTCACACGCATTCTACCCATCCAATTGCTTCTCTCCATGATTGTCCACTCCTATGTGGCTGTCTGGATGATAAAATCCAACTGCAGCTAACTCGCGCTCTCATACACCCCATACTACACAGATCTCATCAACTCAGCTTAAAATAGTATCCAAGTGCTAGCAAAGCTTCACACTGTCTCAGAAGTTGCCTTGGTTTTTCCTCAGTGACTGTTCCACTGCTTGTTTAACCTTTGCAGTATGTCGGTTCGGACTACACAGTCCCCTTGTTGATTTGGACCCATGCTTTTTATCCAGGATAATTGCACGTCAGCCTCTGTAAATACCATCACTCTGATGCAACCATCATGGTTGACTGGGTGTTAAAAAACAGTCATTTATTTATAAAGAGTACGGGTTAAATTTGACCCTCTATGTAGGAAGTGCGTAGTTCAAATTGCACCTTTGTTAAAAAAATTGATGTAAACGAACAAAATGAAAGTTAGGAACTTGGTGCTTCACAACATGAGATGCAAACCACTCTGTGACTGTCACTTTGTTCATTGGTAATGGCATACCTGCTCAGTCATTTCCCTTGACTCCTGTATGTCTAGGACATTAAATTCATGAGTCTTTGAAGATGGGAGACAAACATTTGCCACGTGCAAGTCTGGACACCTGAATGTACAGCACCCGATTGGCATAGTCATCAATGAAAAGGGAAGAAGGGTGTGAAAACTGCATAAAACTATACATGGAAACTTGCAAGCAATATGTGTACACATACTAATCTACTGCCCAGTGCTAGCAAGAGAGCTGTACTGAAAATTAATTAACAACAACAACAAAAATAATTCAGCACAACCCCGAAACAATAAGCAATTCTATCTTTCATTAGTGACAAGGTGATTCTCTCTCTCTCTTGTTTTTGTTTATCCTTGTTCAGTTTCTCTCAAATATTCTCTCACTGTCATTCTAGTACACATGAAAAGGTATGCACACAACATTCATTCAGTCCAAGCACACATCAACGGTAGGTGGGATTGACTTGATTTTCAATAGATCAATGAATCATTTACATACATACATAGCACTATTCTCGGCTTCCAAGCAGACTAGCTGTGCTCTAGTTACATGCGACTCTAAATGAGTGACTGTAGCTTTACACAGCGCAGTTTTAATATCCACTGAAGTGGTGTACTTACAGTGCAGTATGGTTTATAGTTCCATGCTAGCCATCTCAGCGCACATTCTGTACACACCATACAGCTATGCACCAGTTTACAGCGTTACTTGATGCCACATGTTCATTTGCTCTTTTAGTGCATGGTGGGTAATTTCAGCATTTCATATTCCAAGAAGCAAAAGCACAAGCAAAACCACAATAAACACAGACACACAATCTGACTTCATCAAGTATTTGCACTTTCCCTTTTTACTCTACTTGGTTAGTCTAAGACTTGATTCTAACCCTAACAGCTACCTATGGATACTGTTCCAATGCAGCCCTGCACTTTGCTGAACAGGAAACCACGGCCAGTTTCACAGGGCCAGTTTGTCCATACAAAACCTGAATGATACGGGACAAGGAACTCTGGGAGAATACAACAATGCAGCCTGCACAGTGCTTGGGAGTAGGCCTTTCTATCTCTTTTTTTCCAGTCCCACTCTGTTTAAGGCCTTCCAGGCTTAAGCATAATGCCTCAACACTTAGTTAAGCACTTGTTTTTTCTCCTTCTACAATTCAACCTTAATAGGCAAACAGTGGTGACGCAATTCGTGACTGGAACTCGCGATAAATTGATTTTTTCTCTGTATAACTTTACATGTTCTGTACCTAATTTTGAGGTGGAATTAAGTCGTAAAATTCTCCAAGTTGCTGAAAGCTCTGTGAATTCCCTAAATTTGACATCATAAATTAGTGGGACATTGTGGACATTAGTGGGACTAGGCAGTGCTGCTCTTCTGGATCTGTACCTCATGCAGTACAGGGAACCAACGTGAAAAAGCACCACTGGCTCTGTTGATAGGATTGGAATAAAACATAGCCACACACCAGTTTTTCACTCCATTTCCAGGCCAATTTGTTAAAAGGCGACCTTTCAGGGTCATGAAAACACCACCACGAATGCTGTAATTTTGTCTGTATCAGTGATGTCATTAACAAGGTCCAAATATGTGGCAAAAGTGTCAATCATCACGAGCCAGCCTTTTTCCGCTCTTCACTAGCAAAGAGCAGGGGTTCAAATTCAAAGCAAAAATTTACTTCTTGTATACGTCTATTGACAGAACAACCTTTCAACTTTGTCCTGGCCTTGTGTATATTTCCAGCAGCAGGTTTCATTGGGAATATTTGCACGTTTTCTGTTTTCAGGCCAAATGCCTCATTGTTTGGGTTCCCTTTTAAAGCTACTGTAACTTCCAACAAATAATTAATATGGTGTCAGAAAAAGAAAATCATTTGCATGGAATAAAGGGAATCGAACCCTGATCCACTGCATGCTGATCTGTAGTTCTACCATCTGAGCCGTACTAATCGACATGTTGGAAACCTTGGTGACCAATTGTGTTAATTACACAATGTAGATCTGAGCGCTTTCTTCTTTTTTAACAATGCAATCTATTTCCTTTTTTCTTTTTTTTGTGAAGCAATTCCTAAATGTGACCATCTCCCATGAAATCAGACTGAAGTCACATTTTGTGTATTTTGAATGTGTAAAATTCTGAAAACTGCAGCCCCTACATGGTATTGAAATGAAGACTGTAGTAAAAGAATTACTGAAGTTGTAGCTATTTGAAGTGGCAAAGCATTATGGCAGCCATTCCGAGGAAACAACCCTGAAAGATTTTGTGTCATTTTGCATATTTTCCTTAGCAAATGGGTATTTAGAGTCAGCCAAACTTCCAGAGTTCTTTCATGGCAATAAATAGGACCAAGGTGTACAACATGCTAGGGTTCTGTAGAGGTACAAATACATTATTCAGCCAAACGTGTCATTTCACATCACATTAGCATCTTTAAACCCAGTTATTAAAACCCAGTTGTAACAATTTAATGCCATTTATAAAGGAACATAACTACTTGATAATTTAAGGCCTAAAGAACATAAAAATAAAACTCACCCAGAGAGACCCCCAGGGGCTATTTCTGTCCCTAGGGCTCAGCTACTTAAGACTGGTGTCACAAACTTTTATTGTGAAAGTCGTAATATATTGATCTTCCTCTATATCTAGGGAATCCATAGTAATACATGGATCTATATCATAATAGTAATACACGAGCACTCTGGGCCTTGTTCTGTTTCAGATTTATGTAATCCATACTTTTGTGTCATTAAGTCACAAACAGTAACTGCCGAAAGCACTGTACAAATTCTCTATAATTATTACAATAATTATCATGCACTAATAAATGGCCATAAACAACCACTGGTGACAAATGGCAAAAAACGCAATCCATGGTGACAGATAAATGACCAAACTCAGTGTATATATATATATATATAGAAATACATGCAGACAAAAAGTCAAACTTATAATTGCCACTGTCGTGAAAAGAGGTATGACCATGGTGTAAGAAAAGGTAGTATCACAAACTTTACAATCGATCACCAAGGAGGGGGTGTTGCTGATGGGATGTGTGGGTGTTGGAAAACACTTGCATATGTGTGTGTGGGGGTGTGCATGCATGCATATGTGTGTGCATGTACATATAATTGTGTCTACACACCTGCATGCATAGATATATGTGTGCATGTACATGTAAGTGTGTACACACACATGCATGCATATATGTGGGTGCATGTACACAATGACTATGTATGTACACATGCATGCAACTGTATGCACATGTACAATGTGTGTGTGTGTGTGTATGTGTGCAAACAGGCACACGTGTGTGCACTGGCAGGTACATAAGTGTGTTTGTGTGTGTGTGCATGCGCATGTGTTTGTATGCATGCGCATGCTATTTCTCATGCTCAGTCCACACCCACAATGGCATGAGCCAGAGTGGATGCTATTTTGTGCGTATGTGTGTGTGCATGCATGTGTGTGTGTGTGTGTGTGTGCATGCGCATGCTATTTCTCATGCTCAGTCCACACCCACAATGGCATGAGCCAGAGTGGATGCTATTTTGTGCGTATGTGTGTGTGCATGCATGTGGTGTGTGTGTGTGTGTGTGTGTGTGCATGCGCATGCTATTTCAGTCCACACCCACAATGGCATGAACCAGAGTGGATGCTACACCGTCAGAACCAAGCAGCTTCTGCTTCCCTCTCAAGCAGTGGTGGAATCATGCCCCACAAACACAACACCTGAATCAGTAAAACTACAAATCAAACCAATCCAAATTGCAACAGTCCACAGCAGAGACTGAAAGCTGTCAAGATTCGTCCTTGCTTTGCTGCTGCTGACGTGTGTACTCGAGCTGAAGGTCGCGCAGGTTCTGCTCCAACATGGCCACCTCGTCCAGTCTCTGGGCCTGTCGGGCCTGGCGGATGTAGCCGCGGATGATCTCCATTTGCTGCAGCATGGGGTCGGCGATGCGACTGGCGTGTTCCGTCTCCCCCTCCGGTTTCCATCCTCGGCCAACGCTGCTGTTGGACTCTTGGCGGCGATGGCCCAGGGCTTTGGCAAGGACGGGGTCCGACTTGGCAGGAGAGTCGGCCGGAGAGCCGAAGGTGGAGATGTCTTTTTCTCTTTGAAGCCGCTCCCTCTCTTGGGCTTCCATGGCAGCCTGGTAGACAGAGGGAAAGGTGGTTAGGATGGTGTCTGTAAGTCTTGGTAGATAGAGGGAACAGTGGTTAGGATGGTGTCTATAAGTTTGGTAGTAGACAGAAGGAAATGTGGTCAGGATGGTGTCTGCAAGTCATGGTAGACAAAAGAAAAGGTGGTTATGATGGCATCTGTAAGTCTGGTAGTAGACAGAAGGAAAGGTGGTTAGGATGGGGTCTGTGAGTCTTGGTAGATAGAGGAAACGGTGGTTAGGATGGCATCTGTATGTCTGGTAGTAGACGGAGGGAAAGGTGGTTAGGATGGTGTCAACACCCACCCACCGGTCCTTACTTCTAAGTGGCATCAACCTCTAACACCCACCCACCAGTCCTTATTTCTAAGTGGCATCAACCTCTAACACCCACCCACCAGTCCTTATTTCTAAGTAGTATCAGCCTCTAACACCCACCCACCAGTCCTTATTTCTAAGAGGCATCAGCCTCTAACACCCACCCACCAGTCCTTATTTCTAAGTGGCATCAACCTCTAACACCCACCCACCAGTCCTTATTTCTAAGAGGCATCAGCCTCTAACACCCACCCACCAGTCCTTATTTCTAAGAGCATCAGCCTCTAACACCCACCCACCAGTCCTTATTTCTAAAGGCATCAGCCTCTAACACCCACCACCAGTCCTTATTTCTAAGAGGCATCAGCCTCTAACACCCACCACACCAGTCCTTATTTCTAAGAGGCATCAGCCTCTAACACCCACCCACCAGTCCTTATTTCTAAGTGGCATCAGCCTCTAACACCCACCCACCAGTCCTTATTTCTAAGAGGCATCAGCCTCTAACACACATCTACCAGTCTTTTATTTCTAAGAAGCGTCAACCTCTAACTCCTGTCTTCACTTCTAAGGTGCATGTATCAACCTCTCCCTCAAACCAAGACCCACCCACCAGTCTTTATTTCTAAAATGCATGCATTAGCTTCTAATAAGACCCACTTACCAGTCCCTGCTTCTAAAATGCACCCACCTGCCTCTCAGCAGCAATTTTCCGTTGAATCTGTGCCTTGCGGATTTCCTGGAGGCGCACAACCTCCTCCTGGGAAGGCATGTTCTGCAGCCCCATGAGGTTGTCCTGCATGAAGTTGCTGGCATACATCCTCAGTGCCTTTTGCAGGTACAGCTGTTTGGGGTTGGGTGGGGGGTCTGAGTTTAGGTTAAACTGCAAGATCCGCTTACTGCCCACAAGGAAAACAAAAAAGCAGGCGTGTACATTGCACCAGTTAGTATAAATGTGCATACACTCACTCAGTCCTTATTTCTAAGAGGCATCAGCCTCTAACACCCACCCACCAGTCCTTATTTCTAAGAGGCATCAGCCTCTAACACCCACCCACCAGTCCTTATTTCTAAGCGGAATCAGCCTCTAACACCCACCCACCAGTCCTTATTTCTAAGTGGCATCAGCCTCTAACACCCACCCACCAGTCCTTATTTCTAAGACACATCAGCCTCTAACACCCACCCACCAGTCCTTATTTCTAAGACGCCTCAAAACTACCAGCCTTTTTTAAACACCCACCCACCAGTCCTTATTTCTAAGTGGCATCAGCCTCTAACACCCACCCACCAGTCCTTATTTCTAAGCGGAATCAGCCTCTAACACCCACCCACCAGTCCTTATTTCTAAGCGGCATCAGCCTCTAACACCCACCCACCAGTCCTTATTTCTAAGACGGCATCAGCCTCTAACACCCACCCACCAGTCCTTATTTCTAAGCGGCATCAGCCTCTAACACCCACCCACCAGTCCCCTGGCACAGAGATGCATCAAGGTTTGGTGGGATGTATGGGGTTAACTGTGATGGAGGAGATGGCTGGGACTTTGGTGGGACGAGTGAGGTCAAGGCTGATGGAGGAACTGCATATGGCCTGGGTGGGATGTATGGGGTTAATCCTGAGGAGCTGGTTGGGGATTTTGTGGGATGCATGGGGTTAATCCTGAGAAGCTGGGGGTTCGGTGGGGTGTGTAGGGTTAATCCTGACTGAGGAGCTGTTTAGGGGTTTGGAGGGATGTGTGGGGTTAATCCTGACTGAGAAACTGTTTGGTGGGATGTGTGGGGTTAATCCTGACTGAGAAGCTGTTTAGTGGGATGTGTGGGGTTAATCCTGACTGAAGCGCTGATTGGGGGTTGGTAGGATATGTGGTTAACTCAAATGGAGGAGCAGCAGGGGTAGGGGGGGGGGGGGGGGGGGGGAGCAGCTGGGGTGTGGCAAGGTGAGCAGAAAGAGCTTCACATGCGACACACTGAAAAGAGGCAGTTTCAATATCCCCCTTCTCTAACTTCACAATGCGGGATGCGAGCACCAGGAACACATAGACACACAAGGAGGTGATTCAAGCATACCCCCTCCCTTAATCTGATGACAAGGTGGTGTAGCAAGGGTAAGAAGGAGAAAGAGGGTTGGCATCTCACCTGAGCTGGTCAATGGCTTCATACAGCTTCACTAGTTTTGTGCGAAGTATCATGGCCTCCTGATAGCTGTACACTGTTTCACCTTGACTACAAACGTGAGAAAAAAACAAAGCACGGAGTAAGTTTTTTTAGAACAACACACACACACACACACACATATATATATATATATATATATATATATATATATAGTTATTGAGTTCCCTGATATTTAATTCCCAGTCATACATGAACAAAATATGAAAAGTGTAAAAACTGATCAGATCACAGGCTGATCATAAGCATAGCCCTGACATTATTCATACCTAGCACAGTCACTTCATGTCTGAGGTATGTCAGAAAAAAATGAAATTGAATGAACTAGACAGGCATGAGCTGAAACGGCGCAGTTCCTAGCAGTAGCATTATTCTGACCTACTCCCGGCTTGAAAGATAGACGCTTTCACAGATCTGGATTTTCAGGAGAGAGGACTTTACTTTCTGCATCTACAAAACCCCAAGCAGGAAAACTGTGATGAATTAAGTATTTATACTTGATCTGCTTTCAACAGCAAACCAGACGTCACTCACAGTTTCATTATGTATGAAAACACCATTTGACAAAACAGATTACAAGTCCTAAATAACACTGTGCCAACCTACCTTAGTGAGTCCACCATTGGTAAATACTGGGGTAAAATGCTTTCTGCCTCTTCTATACACATCTTCATTTTCTGAAAACAAGATGAAGTGTCTTCTGAAAACAAGTTAGGCATTCCAAGACAAGACAATTGCATGCATGTGCACATGGAGAGGGGTAGGTGGTGTGGGATTGGTGTTTCTCTCAGTTGACTATTACCTCATGGAGCTGTGTACAGTAGGGAGGGCTTGGTGTTTCACTGTGTGCAGCTACCAGTTTACAAGGGCTCGGTGTTTCACTGTGTGTAGCTACCACACAGAGTTTACAAAGGCTTGGTGTTTCACTGTGTCTGAAGTACTACCAGAGTACTACCAGAGTTTACAAGGGCTTGGTGTTTCACTGTGTGTAGTTACTACACAGTTTACAAAGGCTTGGCATTTCATGGTGTAGTACCTACCACACAGAGTTTACAAAGGCTTGGTGTTTTACTGTGTATAGCTACCACAAACAGCTTACATAGTTACAATGAGGGCCTGGTGTTTCATTATGTGTAGCTAGATAAGTACAATGTGGGGCTTGGTGTTTAGCCATTTTGTTATGCAGTCTTACCTCATAGAGAAGTACAATGGGGGGCTTGGTGTTTAGCTGTTTTGTTATGCAGTCTCACCTCATACAGAAGTACAATGGGGGCTTGGTGTTTAGCTGTTTTGTTATGCAGTCTCACCTCATAGAGAAGTACAATGGGGGGCTTGGTGTTTAGCTGTTATTGTTATGCAGTCTCACCTCACAGAGAAGTACAAAGAGGGGCTTGGCATTTAGCTGTTTTGTTATGCAGTCTCACCTCATAGAGAAGTACAATGGGGACTTGGTGTTTAGCTGTTTTGTTATGCAGTCTCACCTCATAGAGAAGTACAATGGGGGGCTTGGTGTTTAGCTGTTATTGTTATGCAGTCTCACCTCATAGAGAAGTACGATGGGGGGCTTGGTGTTTAGCTGTTTTGTTATGCAGTCTCACCTCATAGAGAAGTACAATGGGGGGCTTGGTGTTTAGCTGTTTTGTTATGCAGTCTCACCTCATAGAGAAGTACAATGGGGGGCTTGGTGTTTAGCTGTTATTGTTATGCAGTCTCACCTCATAGAGAAGTACGATGGGGGGCTTGGTGTTTAGCTGTTTTGTTATGCAGTCTTACCTCATAGAGAAGTACAAAGAGGGGCTTGGTGTTTAGCTGTTTTGTTATGCAGTCTTACCTCATAGAGAAGTACAATGGGGGGCTTGGTGTTTAGCTGTTTTGTTATGCAGTCTCACCTCACAGAGAAGTACAAAGAGGGGCTTGGCATTTAGCTGTTTTGTTATGCAGTCTCACCTCATAGAGAAGTACAATGGGGGGCTTGGTGTTTAGCTGTTTTGTTATGCAGTCTCACCTCATAGAGAAGTACAATGGGGGGCTTGGTGTTTAGCTGTTTTGTTACGCAGTCTCACCTCATAGAGAAGTACAATGGGGGGTTTGGTGTTTCGTAACTCTGTCATGCTGTCTCGCCGCTCCAGCAGCTGACGGCAGATTTTACACAGCCGCATGTGCTGCTCCCCTTCGAAGCTGACGAGAGAGTTGATGCTGGTGTTGCTGTTGCTGCGCTTCAGGAACCCCTCCCCCTCAAAAGCAAAAGCTGGGTTGATCAGCTTCTCTGGGGAAAACCAAAGCCAGCCATGAACACTGGAACTGGTTTACCAGCCACTTTACAAATGTCACATACAGGCATGGGGGCATGTGAGATGTGAACCTGGTCCTGAAGATTTCCAACAGCTTTTTGAACTTAACACAAGATGATGCCTTACCACCTTTGATATTACAGACAGTTAATGTACTAGATGCAAAGAAACTTTTTCTCTCCAGACATTAAAGCAGAAAACTTACGGGCAAAGGAGTGAGTGAGAAACTGGGAGCACTTGTCACAAATGATACCACCGCAGAGTCGACAATGGTGCCGGCGAGTCATCAGACCGAAAGACTTGACACAAGTCATACATGCAGGCACCTCTCTGTCGGGAATCCACCGCACCACTGACATCTCAAAGGCTGAAAGTAAAACAGACACACACACCCCTGGTAATGACAATGATACAGATGAAAATTAAAGTTTCCTTCTTTTTTTTAAATGTCCGAGAACTGACTGTGATCAATAAGCAATTTAAAGAGTAAGTCCGATTCATCACCTGCTACAGCAACAAATTCGTGTGTTGTCAGCTGTGACCTTATCTGAGAACCTGACAACTTTACAATGGTGAGTCACCACCCCAGGTATCAATACTGTAACTGATCATAAAATATTTCTGATCAATGGTGATCCATCATCACAGCCAAGTTTAGCTGAGTTTAAAATGGTATCTATGTGCTTGAGAAAGCCCATATGTGCTCCACCTCACCTCTCAGAAGCTCATCATCACACCTATCAACTACATGCGCTTGAAACTGATCACATATTCTTTCTGGTTGACTGTGTGCATAGCATAGGTCAAGAATACAAACCAATTGATCACATAATTATTCTTTCTGGTTGATTGTGTGCACAGCATAGGTCAAGAATACAAACCAACTGATCACATAATTATTCTTTCTGGTTGATTGTGTGCATAGCATAGGTCAACAATACAAACCTTTTCTCCTCTTGGGGTCGGTTGGAGCATCTTCCACCATCAGTTTATCAAGGCGAATGAGGAGTTTGTTGGTCTCCACCACAAAGTGATCCACCCGAGCCCCACGGATAGCCTTGAACAGGTCTGTGTGACTGCGGGTTGCCCCTGTGACAACAGCCAGCACAACTCAACCACTGATAAACTGCATGCACTTATTAAGTACTACCAATGTAAAAAACAAAAACAAAAAAAAGCTCTGGGGGCTGGCTGATGGATTTTCACTGATGGTGGACTTCCTGGCAGCCACCGGACTAAGGATAGGGCCCAGCATACATCAAATGCAGAAGAAATGTAAAAAAAACAATACACACACACACACACACACCACACACCACTACACCATACAGTAAAAAATCCCACCGCATCATACAGTAAAACCTGTTTTCTGATCCCCTTAAAGAGTGAGGGGTGACTGTCAGTGAGGGGTTTGTCAACTTCCATCCATTTTGCGGAACTCAGTGCTGCACTAATTTTAGTGATATCCATGCTCTGATGCCCCCAATACCAGTTTCTCTTGGCTGCTATTGTGCTAATCACCCGAGTAGCTTCAGCCATCACATATAATATCCCATGTGAGAAGCCCAAAGAGTGGCACCCTCTCAAACATTCAATAATCCTACCAACACACACACACACACACTTGCAGATACAAATAAGTATTAGCATATATGTTCACTTTTGATGACAAATATCAGCTGCAATCAAATAAGAAATTCATATGATATGAAGCCTGGATTCAGATTCAAGCCATCTACCAGTCATATATATTGTTAACACAGTTTTCCCAACAATGCCTGTGAAACACTTCCAATGTTGGTCGGATTGACCGTGACCCTCTCTTGTCTTTTCAACTTTAAGGAAGATCGTCATGTGCTTCATCTTTCCACAGATACACAGTGAACATGTTAAGACAGAGTCCACAGTAAGACAGAGTCCAAACAAATCCCCCCTCCCTTCACACACACCCTAAAAAAAATATATATATATAAAAACTGCACGCTGATGCATATTGAGAGAAACAATGCCCAGGTTTCCACAAAATGATTCCTAGTCCTAATGGTAGTTATTGATCCATGACAGTTACGGACATTGGGCTGAATAACTCCTACAAACAGCTCATAGCCACTAAAACAGGTCATAAACAAGTTTTAATACCCTTGTCACTGACCTAAATATTCCAAGCCACTGACCTAGATCTTGGGCTTCAAACAGGACAGGTCATAGCCAGATACATACACAATTGACAATATAGCTAATGCGAAGTCCAACTCCACAGAATTACTCACCAAGATCTTGGGCCTCCCACCAGGATGGGTCATAGCCAGATATAACTGATGCAAAGGCGCTGTCACCTCCGTTGCTGGAGCCTTGCTCAACGAAAGGGTTCGTTTCCTTGTCGCCCATAATCTTTTTTTTGGCTTTGTCAAAGAAGCCTGCACAAAAAGCAAAGCCCTAATCAACAAACCAATGACAACGATTACAACAATACGGAAAACATCCTACACTGCATCTTGTAATGTGAATGAAACATGCAAGTAAGTTGGTGTGTTGTGCCCAGTCAACCAGTGCGGTTATATCAGGGTGAATGAAACATGCAAACTGTCAACAAAAAATGACATATTGATATAATATATATATATATTACATCTATCAATATCATGGCCAAGATGCTGAGCTATTCTGACAAGTCAAGACTAGTTAGCCCTGCATACGCTGAAGCTCTTCACAGTTAGCAAAAATTCTGGATACAAGGATAGTCATTAAAAAAATGTTTTTCCTTTCTTCTTCTTGTGACTTAAGAATAATAAGTATTTATAAAGCGCAAAACCTTGTCCAGGGAGACTGTTCTCAGCACACACACACACACACACACACACACACACACACACACACACACCTACACACACTCACTCACCCAGGCACTTACACACACAAGTATACTTACTTCTCTAATATGAACTAATAAAAAGAGACTTTTGTATCTTAAACTAGTTAAAAAAACAAGCATTCTCAGGTTTGAATATAAAAAAGTAACTCCTTAAGTACTTGGGACAGGTGAAAAGCAAATGATCTGCAGCAAAAAATAATCATAGTAATAATAATAATAGTATACAGAAAAATAATGACCAAAATAATGCCTACAAAAAAATCACTTAAAACATTATTATTTTACCAGAAGCAAGAAGGCTAACCTTCATGCTTCTGGTAAAATAATAATTCTGATGCTAAGTCAGCATCAGAAATGTCATCATTTGGGTTACCTTTAAGCTGTTGGAAGACAGCCTTGTCCTCGGCATTGTGAGCATCTTCAAAGTGGTGCTGGAGCTGAGTGACTGTGCCAAAATCCTTCATGCACATCGGGCACAGGAAACCCTCAATGATCTCCGACTGTGCTGTCGCCATTCTCACACTGTGGCAGCCTGTGTAAATAATGCAGCCATCTATGTTTAATATATATGAACATCATGTAACCAACACAGTTCTTCTTCTTTACCTTCTTTCATGTGGTGTCCAACTTCAACATTTTGAAGACTGCGACACTTTTAGTGCAAGCTGGGTTATTTTGGTGTTTCCATAATCCCCTGAAATGTGACATGGAATACACGATCCTTAATGTGTGTATATATATATAATACATGTGATCTTCTTATAATTATTTGTGTACAATTACACGGGACCTCAGTTTACAGTGTCATCAAACTTTTGTAGAGTCTGCATAGAATCTGGAGAATTCTTGGGGTGAGCGCAAAGCCTAGCCTAGTACGTAACACTAACAGTCACCAATCGATGTGCTGATCATACTTAACTTTTGGTTTTTGAGGAGTGCTCCCCCCCTCCCCCCCCCACCTCTTTCTCTCTCTCTCTCTCTCTCCAACAGTCAATTAGCAAGTCTCAACAGATCAGTTGGCAGATCTACATAGCAAGGTTAAAATCACAACATTAACAAGGGCACTGATCTGAACAGATCAGTTTTACTTTTAGAGAATTTGGTTGATCAACATGGGTAGTGATCACAACAGGTCAGCTGAGTGATGCATCATTACATGCCACTGACAGGTTAACACTGACCAATACAACTTAAGCTTTGATCAATGTGCTGTCAACTTGCCCTAAACATGTCCTTTCTCAGGCCAGGCCTCAGTGGTAGACCTGAAGGCCTATGGGGAGTCTGCAGCTGGTGTATGCTATGAGGTGGGATGTTGTTCCACAAGCATATTGCATACTGATGGGAAGAAACTATTCTTGTAGATTTCAGTTTTGGAATGGGGGACGTGTAGCTTGGTGAAGTTGGTCTAATGGCCACGGGCAGGGTTTTGGGTGAAGATGAGAGTTCCCTCTCTGGGTCTGGTGTCAAACAGACCACGTAAAACCTGCAAACGTGGTGATCTTGTTTGAAGTACGCGGAGCTTCAGGAATCAGGGGGTCAAGTTTGAGTTGGTTTACCAGGGCAGAGGCACTGGTGTCTATTTTAACTTCAGTTTTAGCAACCCAGCACCTGCTCTTGTTTTTCATGCCGTTTCAACTCAGTGTGCGCACAAGTTGCATATTCCACAAGCAAAAAGGGGGGCTCCATAATATTACTAACACGAAGATTACGATCACCCCACCGAGAACCCCCCTGCCCCACCCCCGTCCAACTCCTCGTACACTGCGCGTGCGTTTGTTTTTTAAGTTTTAATTTTGACGATCAGAGAGGCCCTAGAACTCCATTAGTACTCACTTCGCACTCATCCCCATCATGGAGTCAATTCCTTCACAAGCGGGGTAAGCTACATTTTTTTGGAAGGAAAAAGAACAAAGAATCTGACGCTGGTGACTGATCTGGCGCAGCAGTGACAGTCACTGCACGCATGATTATTTGGTATTCACCACACAGAAATAACAACAAAGCTATAAAAGCATCATTTTGCAAAATAAAATGTATGGATATCGCAGAATTATTTTCAAGACTACGTACTAGTAGAAGAGACTCCGTTTCAGTCACCCCAAGCAGACCAACCCATCTCTTGACTTTTTGTAATGGATGAGGGAATGAGCAAGGAATCATTTGAAGAAGATAATATATAAAAGTCAAAATTATGGAACATGTGTTATTTTGGGTTTGCTGTTTTGTGTATTGTTTATATACTTTTTAAGTGCTAATATAATTTTAAAGATATTTGTATATTTTAATATTGTCCAATCAAATCTAAAAACTGATTCGATGCCGTGGTAAAAATTCATTGTCTGCGAATCTTGTATTTTGTACTTCCGCTTTTCGGGGTTTTCGTCAGCTGAATCATTTTATTGAAGAAACATGGGGGGATCTGGAAGCACACGGCGTGTAGTCGTGGAAGAGAATGATGGCGGTGGTGTTGTCAAGGTACAGTAAGTGCAAGAGACTACCATAATACAAGTTTTTTCATTTCAGTGTTTGTCCTTTGTGCACATTCTTCAAATTTGCACAAATTATTTCAAGGACAACGGTCAGGTCATTTGTAACAGCTCATTCGTGATCTTGATCGTGCGTGTGTCAGAAGGGGTCGCACTGACATTGAGTAATTTACATCACCTTACACAGAGCACGACAAAAAGATTGTCATGGCACAAGGAATGCTCACGGTAGAACTAGAAGTACACTTAGGTAAATAACAGAAAGAGAATCGCAATGTAGGCATGGCTTGCTCTGCAACAAAATTTATCATGTTTTATGTGTAACTACAGTAACATTGTATTCCTTAGCTCTGGCTTGTGTTTCAACCAGCTCCCATAAAAATAAAAGGCTTGTCTTGGCCAGCTGTGCTGCTTTGCTTTTATTTTTCTTTATAACCAAACTGGAAAGAGCTAATATTAGTAATAATGTTTTATTTTATTTTTATTTTTTTTAAATCATTTCTGGTTTCTCTAGTCTCGGATTATTATTATTTTTTGTCTCAGCCTTGTTTACTAGCACTAATAGTAGTACTACATTAAATAAACTTCACAAAGTTGGTTTCTGGGGAGAGTAAGGCTGCTCTAGTCTTGGCAAAAGTTTGCCTCACCCTTGTTTACTAGTAGTGTAGTACTCCGAGTAGTAGTAGTACTAATAGTAGTACTAGTACTACTACATTAGATAAACTTCACAAAGTTGGTTTCTGGGGAAAGTAAGTTGTGTGTGACAGCTTGTAGTGTCACTGTCATATAGTGTCAGCAAAGGGGGGGGGGGGGGGGGGGGGGGGATGAAGAGCAAAATCTATCTGTACCTTTATTTCAGGCACTTGTTCAGTTGTTCCACTACTAGTACTACTAATAAGCAATAGTAGGACAGAGATATTAAGTGAAAATAAAATTTTGTTTAAATTTATTTTTGTATTTTTAACTGTTTTTCTATTTTCTGTGTTTGTTTCAGATCTCAGATTCAGTTGTCAAGCGGATTCGTGGGCTAGAAGGTAACATTTGATCAGTGTGTGTTTTATACTATAACTATAGGTTTAATTTTGAATTACTAATTGGGAATGGTATGTTAATAAATTATGACTTTCTTATTATCAGATTTTTTGCCTGACATGAAATTGAAAGAGCAGATGTGCTAAAATTGACCAAACCCATAATTTGTTTGATCATTCCTTACCTTGATGTGGGTCATTACATCAGCAGCAGCAGCAAATAGCTTGTACTACAGATGATGACCTCTTGCATCTTGGTATTCATATTGTCTGGCAAGTTTAAACAATTTTGTCAGTTCAGATGGAGGTGGTCAGAAAGACGTGTTTTGAGGGGAGGTAGGAGGACATCCTTAACAGAGCTGAACAAAGAACATATAACGTATCTCCAGCTGGACTCCCCTGTGGATGTTGAAGGCGCCTGAGGTTGACGCCATCACATTGGATGGTGCCATTCATGTCCTCATGGAAAGACTGAATCCTGTGAAGGAGCTTGAGAAGACAGTCTCTTTTATTGAGCATCTTGAACATCCTGTCTCTGTTCACCAAATCAAAGGCTTTGGTGAGGGTAAGGCTGAGCATCGTACAGTGGCTTCTTCTGTTCCTGGCATTTTTTGTGTGCAGTGTTTCAGTGATCAGTCTATCAAAATGGTATTTGTATTGCGCAAGTCCATATTATACATTCTAAGTGCTGCACAAAATGCAATTCTGTACTGTAATATTAATAATACACTTACTATAATACGATATAAAACTAACACAGGAAAACACTCATACATGCCGTTAAGTAATATATGATTATATGTAATAACAATTCTAGGACAACACACACACACACACCACACACACACACACACACACACACACACACACACACACACACACACACATGTATCGCATGCACTGGACACACACCGCATGCATGTGTACACACACACCACATGTGCATGCACACACACAATGCAGCAGTAGCTACAGGAAGATTATTTCTCATATCAACAGGGGATGTTTCTGCTTCAGTGCACTGCCCTGTTTCTCAGGGGTAGACTTTTGGGAGCACAGGCTTCTGGAGTCTGCTGAGTATGATTTGCAAAAAGCTTGCCTGTGAATGCTCCAGAGGGAGATGCCACAGCAGCTAACAGCAGTCACTTCTGTCACCCGTGTTCTTGTGCACTACAGGCAACTGGGTGACAGCGTTGGTGCCTCTCAGTCTCATGTCTTGTGGCACTGCTCCTTCAGTCCAGCACAGCGAAGTGTTGAAGTGGAGTATCTGACACATTTGGTGGAGTTGGAGCTCTTCCTTTGGAGGCTTTGGAATTTCAGAAGAGGGGATTTGGATTCCTGTATTACAGGGTACCTCACCCCACTGTTCATGCACGATGCAATTTGCTCATTTCAGATACACCAGGGGATGCTCGAAGACCATCTGAGGCATACTCACCAAGAGTGCACAGTGGACCATCAACAAGAATTTATGAGGCATCACCATCAGGGCCTTATGAGACATCTGGTGCAAGATCTGATGCATCAGGATGGGGACCTGGAGCTTCCACGTCAGAACCTGAAGCAGCGTGGCAACGTGAGGCACCAGGTGCAAGACCTCAGGCATCTGGTGCAGGACCTGAGGCATCTGGCACAAGACCTGAGGCATATGGCGCAGGACCTCAGGCATCTGGCACCGGACCTCAGGCGTCTGGTGTAGGACCTCAGGCATCTGGTGCAGGACCTCAGGCATCTGGCGCAGGGCCTGAGGCATCTGGCGCAGGACCTCAGGCATCTGGCGCAGGACCTCAGGCATCTGGCGCAGGACCTCAGGCATATGGCACAAGACCTCAGGCAGCAGCGTGGACACCTGGGGCATCAGATTCAAAACCTCAGGCAGCATGGGGACCTGGGGCATCTGGCACAAAAGCACATGGTGCAGCATCAGGAGCTCAGGCTCCAAGGTCAAGACTGTCTCAGGTTTCTTCACACTCTGTAAGTGTGCATGTATGTGCTTGTGTGTATGTGTGTGTGCATGCGTGTGTGCGCTTCAGTGCATGAAACTGAATGCATATATATCTAGATAATGAATACCTTTCAAGTGACCAGAGACAAGTCACAGGATGTGTGGATGTTTGCCTGCCTTTGTTCTGAACCATCCAGTGTATTATTAAAGTGTACCCCATTTTTCCACCAGAAATGTTGGAGAAGTATGCATGAATGGATGGAGGTTCATCTTGTCATGGTATGAATTATAAAATTATAATGCAGCTGTTGTTTGAATTTTCAGCAGCCCTTGATGGGCAAAGGTCTGAGTATTCAGTATCCCCTGCTGGGCAAAGGTGGAGATGAGAGAACAGTGCAGGATGTAGAAACTTTCTACCTTGAGAGATTGAGACAGTTGGAACAGAGGGTAAGTAACATGTGCAAAAATGAGAAAGGAATTTGTTAACTTGGCTGTGTTATTGTGTGGTCAAAATTCATAGATATATCAGAGAGAGTAAATAAGTAACTTGGTTTTTTTACTTACTCTCTGTGATGTCTATAAATTTTGACACACAACAACACAGCCAAAGACTACTCAGTGATGCTATCAAAAACAGAGAAAATTGTGTGTGTGTGTGTTTTGATCTCACTGCAGAAAAGTCTGATATAGTGACAGTGGTATCACTGCTGATGTGTTTTGCTCTTGGTTTGGGTGATACAGATGGTGGTATCACAGCTGATGTGTTTCTGTTCTTGGTTTGTGTGGTAGTGGTTTCACAGCTGACATGTTTCTGTTCTTGGTTAGGGTGATAATGGTTTCACAGCAAGGTGCTTCTGCTCTTTGTTGATGTGATTGTGGTTTCACAGCTGATGTGTTTCTGCTCTTGGCTGGGGTGATAGTGGTCTCTCAGCTGATATGTTTCAGTTCTTGGTTTGGGTCATAATGGCTTCACACTAATCGCAGTAATGTGTTTCTGTTCTTTGTTGTTGTGATGGTGGTTTCACAGCTGGTGTGTTTCTGCTCTTGGCTGATGTGATACACTGATAGTGATACAGTGATAGTGGTATCACAGCTGATGCATTTCTGTTCATGGCTGCTGTAATGATGGTATCACATCTGATGTTTTTGTGTGGGTGATCGTGGTGTCACAGCTGGAGGGATTTCTACTCTTGGGTGAAGTGATAGTGCTGCTGATGTGATTGTGGTGTTGCAGCTTTCTGCAGAAGAATGTTGTACTGTTTGTTGCTGCACTCTTGAATGGCATTAATCGCAATGATGCAGCAGAAGCAGTGACAGTGTCAAACATCATGTCTGAGTTTTTTATGTTTATGTTAATTTGGCTTGCTTCAACTTTATTTCAGAGGAGATTGGTGTGTGCGGGAAAGGGTGGGTGGATGTTGTGGTTTGTTGGGGGACATTTTTTTATTCAGAGGCAAGGGTCTTTGCTCTCATGTTTCATTTAATGGATGATTAGAGTTTCCAGGCATGGGGTATATATCTTTGTTAATTCTGTTTGTGTCTAATTGCATGTGTGTGTTTCAGAATTCTGAACTCCAAAAGATCACAAATGAACAATTTGTGAAAGCAGTGCAGGAGGTGGAGCAGAAGTTTTTGTAAGTTTACAACTGGATCACTCTGGGCTTTAATCTGCGGTTCTTTTGTGTTAGTGGGTAGTTGCAGACATTTTCCCCTCTGCATTGTATGCTTTAATTAAAACTAGCAATATGCCAGCAAAACTAGCAATATGCCAGCTCTTCCATAGGAATAACCAACATAGAAATTCTGTTGCGGAGAATAGAAGACCTTTTTTTTTATAACCAGCTTAAATGAAGAAAAGAAGAGGGGGAAAAAATTAGGTTGTACTACTTCTAGTTCTACCAATTTTATTTATTTTTAAAGGGAGTTTTCCACATTGTTGATATCATTTGTCTTTGTGATCTTTTTGTGCACAGTTGTGTTGGCCAGGAACACTTATAAATGATAATAATAATACATAACTTTTCTATAGCTAACAAATAACATCTGTACATCTCAGCATGTTTAATTCTGTTTATAGATCCCCCCCCCCCCCCCCCCCCACATAAAACAAAGTGTGTATGTGCGTGTGCATGCATGATGGTCAGAAAACACCTGTGCATAGTATCAGTATACCTTGGAATGGTTGGTTCAGATCAGGATCTGATCTGAACCAACTATTCCAAGATATACTGTTCTTAAAACTGTTCTGTTCATAAGACTATCATAGAGAACCTTCCATCTTCATGATCTTGTGTTGTGTGTGCTGAGCAGGAAGCATTCGTGTTCGCCGTGCTGCCAGGACTTGCAGAGTAAAGTCTACGAGTGTTACCTTGGCTACCCCAGACAGTCGCTGTTATGTTCGGCGCAGGTCCGCGCCTTCTCCACCTGCGTGGAACGAGCCAGACAGGTAGACTGATATGTGAGTGAGCGCGTGTGTGTGTGTATGTATGTATGTGTGATACTGAATCAGCCTTGGATGTGGCTGGGCAATGGAATGTTGTGTGAGTGATGCCTTCGGAGCCAGCCTGGATGCGGGAACTGAAGAGGGAGAAAAAGACAAATGTGCACACACACACACACACAAACAAAACAAAAACATGCACACACACACACACACATGAACACACATACACTCAGATGCACACAAAGCACAACATGTGCACACACGCACGCATGCATGCATGCACAGAGAAAAAAGAGAGTGAGCTCTACAAACAGAAGTTTAAAGTTTGTCAGAAACTGTTTATCTGAGATTTTGCCCTGATATAACCAGAATGATTTATTAGGCATGAAAAAAGATAATGAATAGATACTGATCAGTTGTCTGAGATTTTAAGAGAAAGGTGTGGAGGCAACTGCTTAAGTGATACCTGCTTTGACTTTGTCCACACAACACTGAAACAACCTGCATATATGTACATACTATTATTTGATCCTTTTCAGAATGCTTTGCTGAGGAAAGGGTGATTGGGACATGGTGGAAGATGCTTCCAGTGTGAAATGAATTCATCTGACCAACATAAGGAATAAATACACAGTTGTTCTTTTTTTGTGTGACAATAGACTGTAAAACATTTAGCGTAACAGAATTAATACACGATTGTTCAGTGTTTTTGACAGTAGATGGTACGAGTTTCAGTGCAGCCCAAAAGAGCATGCTACTGTTTATGGTTTGTAACAATAGACAAATTACACAGTAAGACCATCAGTGCAAAGAATGTATAACTGTTTAGTGTTTGTAACAACAGACAATAACTAACACTGTCAGCGCATTGCAAGGAATGTGTAACTGCTGGTGCTCGTCTCACAGGAAAGCCTTCAGTGCAACTGGGGATAGCAGTCTTGTATTGGTGTGTTATGTTTTCAGAAAGAATTGTTTCGCCACCTATTAGCTACTGGAAATGTGTCACCAAAATGATGTTACCACACCATAATGAAGATGTTATCTCACCATAATGAGGATGTTATCACACCACCATGGAGATGCTGTCACAATGTAATGTTCATGAGGATGTTGCCACATCACAGTGATGTTAGTTTATTAGAATTTTGTGATCCTGAATGCAAGTATGTTGGCTGGGAAATACATAGCAGGTTTGACTGAGGTAAAAGTGGCTGATTTACTGTAAGTCATTCTCTTCACCAGAGGCAAGAGATACGCTTGTTCTCAAAATGGACAGAATAATCACTGTTCTTGCTTTGTGTGACTGCATCTACAATTTAATCTTGACTGGTTTTGTTTTGTTTTCTAAAAGACCAGATTGCTTGTTGAGTTGTTGTGGCTAAAAATCAGAAATAAAGATGACTGTTAGTGCTCTGAAAAAAATCAATGCATGCAAAAGGTTAAAAAGAATGCTGATTTCAATAGTTTTTATTATTTTTAAAAGAAGCAAATTTTCAAGGTGCTCCCATTTTTCATACACCAAATAAACAGAAATTGAATGGCTTTCAGTTGGTTGTGAACAGACTAAATACGAAGTCATTTCACTTCCTTCTTTGCTTGAATGTTTGTTGCTTGAAAAGAGGTCTATCCTAAAAATACAAATTGTGCATGTTGTGTATTGACCTATTAAGCATTCTTTTGAACCTTTCATGTGTTGTGCTATAACTGTGTTGGGTGAGAAATTTCAGTCTACATACAGAACGAGGAGACTGTCAGACTCGTGCTGAGTAAATGTGAGAATGAACTTTGAACCATTATTAAATGTTCACTGTGCATCATTCTGTATTTTTTGCAAAAGGAATCCTTTTTCTGGTGTATTTTAAATGTAGAAATTTGAAGATTTTTTTGATTGTTTGAATAAAATTGACTATATATATATGTGTTTCAAGATGTTTTTCATTCAGATTTTGCATGGCTCTATAACTTCATCTGTCTCAACACACACACAAACACTTTGCAGAGGTTTATTTGTTTTTGAGACAGCAAAACATCAAGTACTTTGGTACTGTTTAAACACACTTTATTTTTATTTCAAACAAACAGAAAGACAACAAGAGTGAATGCTCAGATGAATTGCATTCAAAATGGGAAGGGAAAAAAATCATAACTGTTTACTTTTGGCTTCACAGAAACAAAAGAAACATGAGTCTGTGCACATACAATTGTTGGGCTGCCTGTCCTTAGAGATTATTTAAAAATAACGCAGAACTGCAATTTCCTTGGATGCTGTAAATGTAACCCATGTCAAACTTTGCATGGTCGTAATGTCAACTGACCAGTACCTACTCGTACAATTTCCACTGACCTTGAATTGACCAACTTTGAGGGTCACAACAGTGTTGACGTAAAGGTGTTTTTTTGGCACTTCTGTGTCTAGAGAAATTTAAGCCTTGCATGATTGTTAAAGACATAAACTAGACTATAATGCTTTGTGTGTGTGTCTAAGTGTGTGTAGGGGGGAGAGAATAATTTGGATTGTGGGTGCATAACACCTCCCCTTCCTCCCCAATCGTTATGCAGTTTGTGGATTTGCTGTTGAGCGACCCAGTGTTTGTATTGTATGACTGATGGAGTACTTGTACATGTGCATAAGTGACCTAGAGTGTTTGTATTATACTATGTTACCACTGACAGTGTCCAACAATATTACAATGTCAGGTATTGTGCCACGAACACCCAGATCGTTCACCTAACACTAACAGTTATGTTTACAGACTCATATTTTTTTCATGCGACTCAAAACTCACAAATGTTGTCATGGATTAATAGAATATAAACTCATATATTTAAACCAGAATATGACATCAAATCTAAAACAAGGAACATTGTGTGTGGAATGAAACCACCCAATGTAGAGACCTGTGCATGAATCATCTGGCTATGAAGCCCTGCGGTGGAATACCTTAGTAGGAACATTTTTGTGCATGTTTGGGTGGGACCATTTACTATATCCCTGTACAGTTAATTGTGCATGTTTGGGTGGGACCATTTACTATATCCCTGTACAGTTAATTGGGGGGCTTTGTTTGGGTGGGGGACCATTTACTAGTGTAATTGTGCATGTTTGGGTGGGACCATTTACTATATCCCTGTACAGTTAATTGTGCATGTTTGGGTGGGACCATTTCAGTATATCCCTGTACAGTTAATTGTGCATGTTTGGGTGGGACCATTTACTATATCCCTGTACAGTTAATTGTGCATGTTTGGGTGGGACCATTTCAGTGTATATCCCTGTACAGTCAATTGTGCATGTTTGGGTGGGACCATTTCAGTATATCCCTGTACAGTCAATTGTGCATGACTGTGGGACCAGATCAGTACATCCCCGTACAGTCAATTGTGCAGGCCTGTGTGGGACCATTTCAGTACATCCCTGTACAGCTAATTGTGCATTTCTGTGTGGGACCATTTCAGTATATCCCTGTACATTCAGTTGTGCATGTCTGTGTGGAACCATTTCAGTATATCCCTGTACAGTCAGTTGTGCATGTCTGTGTGGGACCATTTCAGTATATCCCTGTACAGTCAGTTGTGCACGTGTGTGTGGGACCATTTCTGTATATCCCTGTACAGTCAGTTGTGCATGTCTGTGTGGGACCATTTCAGAATACCCCTGTACAGTCAATTGTGCAGGTCTGTGTGGTGTACAGTCAATTGTGCAGGTCTGTGTGGGACCATTTCAGTATATCCCTGTACAGTCAATTGTGCATATCTGTGTGGGACCATTTCAGTATATCCCTGTACAGTCAACCATGCATGTTCACAGCCCACAGAAGGCTCCAGCCTGTCACTCATCCTAGATTTTAATACAGTTTATTTTTCATCCAATCACAAAAATATCAAAACACTGCTGCTGAGTGCACCGGCCATGTTTTCCCCCCAAGCTAAAGCATAGCAATGGAGTGACAGATGGGTTAATTGCGAATAAAACCTTCAAATGGAGTAATGGCATATGCTCACTGATGACCAGATATATTGGCTGCAATCAAATGAGGAAATTACAATTATTTGAAATGCTACCCCAACAGACTCAAATCATTGTGTATTCCACAAATTGACACAGTACCACACGGTAGTCAGATCAAAAGCTTGTGCAGAAAGCGGTGGTGCTTAGTATGACCCTAGCCCTTTGTGTGCGAATGGGCACATCCCCAACCATTTGTGTGGGAATGGGAACACCCCCAGCCCTTTGTGTCAGAATAGCTGCATCCCCAGCCCATTGTGTCAGAACAGCACATCCGCAGCCCTTTCTGTCACAATGGGCACATCCTTCGCCCTTTCTGTCAGAATAGGCACATTCCCAACAATTTTTATCAGAACAGGCACATCCCCATCCCTTTGTGTCAGAATGGGCACCACATATCCCCAAACATATGTGTGGGAATGGCAACATCCCCAGCCTTTGTGTCAGAATGGGCACATCCCCAAACATCTGTGTGGGAATGGCAACATCCCCAGCCCTTTGTGTCAGAATGGGCACATCCCCAACCATTTGTATCAGAATGGGCACATCCCCAGCACTTTGTGTCACAATGGGCACATCCCCAAACATTTGTGTGGGAATGGGAACATCCCCAGCCCTTTGTGTCACAATGGGCACATCCCCAGCCTGTTCTGTCAGAATAGCCACATCCCCAGCCTGTTCTGTCAGAATAGCCACATCCCCGGCCCTTTGTGTCACAATGGGCACATCCTTTGCCTTTTCTGTCCGAATAGGCACATCCTCAGCCCTTTGTGTCACAATGGGCACATCCTTTGCCCTTTTTGTCAGAATGGGCACATCCCCTGCTCTTTGTATCAGAATGGGCACATCCCCAGCCCTTTGTGTCACAATGGGCACCATACATCCCCAAACATTTGTGTGGGAATGGGAACATCCCCAGCCCTTTGTGTCACAATGGGCACATCCTTTGCCCTTTCTGTCAGAATAGCCACATCCCCATTTGTGTCACAATGGGCACATCCTTTGCCCTTTCTGTCAGAATAGCCACATCCCCAGCCCTTTATGTCACAATGGGCACATCCTTTGCCCTTTCTGTCAGAATAGCCACATCCCCAGCCCTTTGTGTCACAATGGGCACATCCTTTGCCCTTTCTGTCAGAATAGCCACATCCCCAGCCCTTTATGTCACAATGGGCACATCCTTTGCCCTTTCAGTCAGAATAGCCACATCCCCAGCCCTTTATGTCATAATGGGCACATCCTTTGCCCTTTCTGTCAGAATAGCCACATCCCCAGCCCTTTGTGTCACAATGGGCACATCCCCAGCTCCCTGTGTCAGAATGAGCACATCCCAGCTGTGTGTTAGTCCATGTGTCAACTGTGTGCTGTCACCATGCATTATGAACAACAAAACATTAGCTTAGCCTCCCATCAATAAAATTATATCTCTTATTGAAGGAATACATACCATTATGAGCACATGCATATATATATATACACAAAGCATGGACAATGGGGAAAAATTAGCAAGTACAAGAAATATGCCAGTACAGACATAACCATTACAAGCAAGCACCCAAGGTACATAAGAGAAAGCATTAAGGATGCAGCCAGCACAGCGCAAAAGCATGAAGAACAATCTCATTTGCAGCCAAAAAACAGGCCATTTGTGATAGAAATAAATCTGAAACAGAACGAGGCCCAGGGCGCTTGTGCAGGATCAACACACAAGGGAGTTAATTAGCGCTAAAAAGATTTCACACAAACACAACAACAAAGACTTCAGTTGCCTTCAGTAACTCTCACCTAGCATGCAAGGTACATAAACTCCACCTCCAGGATGTACCTCTGGTGGAGTTTATGTACCTTGCATTTACACGGACGCCAAGTGAGAGTCAGCAATGGTGACTGTGGTCTATGTTGTTGTGCTTGTGATGTCTTTTGAGTGCAAATTAACTCCCTTGTGTGTTGTTTGTGATAGGTCAATGGTTTTCTTTCTCTTAATACCAAGAAAGAATGTGAAACTAAAAGCTCAGTCATTGGCGATTTCAGTATTAGCAGCCTGTCAGCTGTACTTAGTTATCTTGGATGGGGGAAAACTAAAAGCTCAGCAAATAAAATGTGAAAAGATAATGACAATACAAGAACAGATTCTTGACTAATACAAGCAAAAGGGTCTGTAAGATGACAGAATATGAATTGTAGCACAAGACTGCCTGAATAAAAGACTTTAACAAAAAACTAAAACAAAAAGATGGGATCTGTGACATAAAAAAAAAGTGATTTATTTCCAAGGAGCTAGTGGCAAAATCTTTTCTTAGTTATTGTCTGAAAACAAAACAAGACTGTTATGTACTTACATCAACGTTTTCCTCTTTGGAATTGTAAACTCTCCCCCCCCCCTCAGAGATGTGGAACATCAGCATACAAGCATCAAGAAAAAAGCATCAAGAAAATAAGGACAATTTACAAAACCTGCTGATTTGTTCAATGGCAAATATCACTTATCAGCCATCTGCATCACAATGATGACACCAAAGTCATACTGGAAAAAGGAATTTGCTTTGGTCCAGCCCATGTATGTTGGGGGGGAGGGGAGGGGGGGGGGATTTGTGTGGGGTGCAAAACCCCATTATATTTAGTATGGGCAAAAACTGATTTAAAGCACCCATCAAATGCAAACAAGTATCTTTATCAGCCACTTATCAGATGACAGTGTCAAAAAACAAAACAAATGGTAAACAAGTCTTTTACATCATGGTGAAGATGTCAAAATCCAAAAGGTGTCAACACTATGGTGATGATGACAGATACAAAAATGCAACCAGTGCTCAATAAGGGTGGCAAGATTAAAACATAACAAAAGGTCAACACCAGCCATCTATGCCATATGACAATGTCAAAACCCAAACAATGGTAAACATCAGCCATCTACACTATGGCAATGATGTCAAAACTCAAAGTCAAACAACGGTAAATGCTAGACATCAAAATATAAACAAAGGTAAATACCAGCAGACATCAAAACCCACACAATAGTAAATAGCCATCTATATTATATTGATGATATCAAATCCCAAGCAATGGTAACTATAGCATCGGCCACATGCACTATTGTGACAATATCAAAAGCCAAACAATAGTACACATTGTCTTTTCCATCTACGCTGATGCCAAAACCCAAATAAGATGATTGCCACTATGCTATGATCAATACTCAAGACCAAAACAACAAAATAAAAGATTTAAACCTTGAAATGTGGAGATCACAGTTCACTGCATTCAAATTACCCATACTGAAAATAATAGGGGAACTTGAACATAATTATTGTTCCACTGAGATAAAAAAGAAAGAAAAAAAATAATTAGCAGGTAACAGTAAGAGATGGAAGAAAGTTCAAAATATTTTCAACAGTATGTATCACTGCATATTACTCTGTCCGTCTCTTTTTACTTTGAACATTATACTCATCCTTTCTATTTAATGTTGTAAATGCAAGAGATCAAGCATCATCCCTTGTTTTTGCAATGGCAAGTACACAGCAGAGTTCAAAATACATTCAATACCACTATACAAGACAGTCTGCCCCTGTCTCTTTAACCCTAATGTCACAATCCTCAACTTTATACAGAGGTTCACCCGTTCTGCAGCCCAGACCAGCTTGATGAATTCCATCTGCTTGCTGAGAAAGATGCCTGAATCCAAGTTCAATCTATGGCTTAATGCTGACAGTCATGTGGAGACATTCTGAAGTGGCCGGGGAAAACAAATTCAAATCAAGTTCACCAGAACAAATGAGTTCCAATACTGTTACTGTTAGACAAAAGTAAACAAGGTTTGTGACCAGCACAGCAACTACAGGCATCATTTATATCATAATATAGAGAGAGAGAGAGAGAGAGAGAGAGAGAGAGAGAGAGAGAGAGAGAGAGAGAGAGAGCTATCTAATGCAAAATAGCAATGTTTTACTTACTGGACTATTAACTCCCCCCCCCCCCCCCCCACAATTTTTCCTCCCCCCCACCCCCCCCACCCCCGCCAAAAAAGCAGAAGTATATTTCAAGATTATTTCAAACAACCACTGGTAAAAAGCAAACCAGAATACATCTAGATGAAGCAGGACTTACATAACCCACAGTCACTGCTGGGACAAGAATAAAATGCTTTCCATTACAGCAAATCCTGGGTTTACGTTAACCAGTAATTTCCAGTATTTTACCGCTTAAGATCAACATATCATACCACAAACAAAATCAGCAATCAGTCACACATACTGGCTGTTACTTTGTTGACAGGTTCTCAAAATATAAACAAACAGAAAATCCACCGACATTGCATGTGGCATCTGTGTGTGCGTGCACATGTATGCAGGTGTGTGTGATCTAGATGAAGGAAGGCCAGGGTGGTTGTTAGTAGAGCTCAAGTAGTAGTATGGATGGCTGCGTACCTGACCAGTTAGTGATTGTGTGACTGGTTTCTGTGAACCACTTTCACCACTGACATTTTTATAGATGTCACACTGGTGTGAAAAATGTCCACCATGATCACTGCAAATCAGCTTATTCACTATATAATAGACTGTGTGCATTGTCTTATATCCCTTTTTTTTTTTATCAACAACATAAATACCAACATACAACCCACCCTATTTTTTGTTGCTGGTGTTGTCACTGTTGTTTTATTTAATTAGTAATATAAATTCATATGCTTAGATTCAGCAGTAGATTTTAAATCACTACTGACGGTTATGGTGAGGTGAACCTGTTGGTTTCAAATCATTAACAGTTCATTAACTGATTATGATTAAGACAGAGGGCGAGAGGTGACCTGTAGTTTGAAATCACTAGTGATGATTACGCTGAGGTGAACCTCAAGGTTTTAAATCATGTTCTGGTGGCTTTGGTGGGAGGCACCAGGAACAGGAAGGAAGTTTGGCACACATTTCTCATCACTATCATTTCAGTCAGTACTGTTCAGGTAGGCAATAATTATCAGCAGAGCTGAAAGGTTGGTTACTTAGGGATTGGATTTTCACATCCTGTCAACCGCACAGGGCCACATCAGGATGACAGCTGAGAGATTAAAAATGTGGGCTTGGAATTTAACAAGCATACATTAAAAACAAGCTAGATAAACACATGCAAATTTTTGCCAGAATGGAACTTTGGAAGAAGAAAACCGTCAATCTGAACACTTTGAATCCTTACACTGTAAGTAAAGAAACATCACTTTGAATTCTTACATGTACAGAAACATCACTTTGAATTCTTACATGTAAAGAAACCACTACAGTAGTGAGATCTACATCCTGGTGGTTATGGTGCATGGCCTTTTACTTCTTCACCCTCCAACTTTGCCTCCTCGCCCTCCAGTTTCACTTCCTCAATTTGCTCAAAGGAGGAAGTGGAATCTTCGTCTGACCCTTGCTCTGCCTCAGCGCCCCCTGCAGGCTGAGGCACCACTGGCTTGTCCTCTTGCTCGTCTCCAGGCTCCGTCAATGTTTTTCCAGCTTCATCTTTTCCAGGGTGTGCAGCTCTCACCACCTCAGGAGAGTCGAGAAGACTTGACTCCATCTGACTGTCATCCATTGATGAAGAGAGGTCGGTGAGAGAGATGTCCTGAGTTGATTCATCGGAGTAGGCAGACTCGTAGGGTTCTTCACCAGGGAAGTGCTGCAGTGACTCTGGCACGTAGAATTCACTTTGTCTGGACAGCGGCACCATGAAATGGATTGTTTTGCCATCATAAATTTCTAGGAATGGGTGAGCGCAGAGTTTGAATTGCTGCAGAGAAAGAAACAAAAAACGTGATCAGAATGACAAATCTATACGTCATATACTCAAGAAAGCTGTATCACTTGCATGCAACTGAATAATGTGTGGTCCACAAAGGTCTATCACTAGTCTAGTACCCAATAATGTACTGAACATTAATATAATAATAGAACAAAGAACTGTCACCAGCGTGTTAATTCACACTGATGGTCACACATCCAAAAAAGTACCATCATTCATGCTCCGGCTTAAATCTATGCTCTGCAACTGCAAGTGTATAGCGCTAACACTGTAACAGCAACCAACATCAGTCAAGACTCATGGCCTGAACCTTTTAAAGTTTTATTTGAAAATACTACTCAAAACATGATATTTAACATCATGACTGTACATAGTGAATTTAAAATGATTGATTTTGGAGGCAACTATAGCGCTAACAGCAACCAACATCAGTCATGGCCTGAACCTTTTAAAGTTTTATTAGAAAACAAGATATTTAACATCATGACTATACATCATGAATTTGAGGCAACTTCCTAACAATAACTAACATTCTTTATGGTCAACACTGTTCTCATTGTCACACACACACATACATGTATCATACACACACCAGCCCCCCACCCCCATCTGTTGTATGCACAGACACAAACCACTCATTACATACCACTTCTGCACCCCCCCCCCCCCCCCCCCCCACCAACACACATGTTCACACACACACACACAGAGTCACACACACACACTATAACAGTACTACTAGTGAACACAAGCCAAAACTACTAGTGAACACAAGCCAAAATATTACGTAATCAAAAACATGAATTTACCTCGATATAGTCCTTAAGCTTTGGGTAGACTTTGTGGGCAGCAATGAAGATAGAGAAGGTAGACTTGTAGGGGAAGGAAGTGCGCAGAACATTTTCTAAATATGGCAGCTCCATGATCTTGAAGCCCTCAGCTTCAAATTTCTTTTTCTGCTCCTCGTCCACTTCCTGTCCATCTTCAGACAAAATTGAGGCCACAACATGGCGCAGTCGGTGTGCTTCAATCTGTTAACACAACAATCAGTATTTGCTGGTGAGAGTTAGCCTATTCCTTAGTGTACTGTTAGTGTTAGTGTATCATTAAAATATTACATTACAATTACTAATGTTCAACACTAAAGTAACAATATTTGTTTAAATGGCACATGTGATCTCCTTCAATCTACATTATAAACACATCACTCACTATGTAATGTTTTCTATGGCCACATGGCATTACATGGTAAATGATTTAGTGATGAATGGTAATGGGTTAAATGATAATATGACATTATATTGTATATAAAAAAATAATATATAATTTAATAATATACTCATCTTGTACACAGATTAACTCTGGTGAAAATCCTTCAAAACTGGTTGTTACCACCCTAAACTAAAGCTATGGTCTATGCTAGTTTAACTTTCAACACTGACATCTGTATGTGGGCATTCCTCTCTTGTCAAATAGAGTCCAGCCTGCTTTTGAAGCCTGCAGGGATGGGGGTGTCCACAAATTATCAAATAACTTGGAGATGGGCCTTGTCAGGATGAATTCAAGTGTCTGTAGAGGAACTTGGGTGCATGTATGGACTCCCCCCCCCCCCCCCACACACACACACACTAACCTACCCCCACATTCTGTTAGAATTGGAGATTATTATTATTATTATTATTATTATTAAAATTTTTTGGGGGGGTGCAAAAACAGATACCTACAGAAACAGCTTCTTTGAATCAAAACCGTTTCTGACTGGAACAACCTCACAGAAGAAATGGTGTCTGCAAAGTCGGTGGAGGAATTTCGATCCCTCATCTCGACCCAACACTGAGTGCTCCCCCCGTTTTTCCATCAACATTTATGCCAGGACATGGCCCGAGTTGACGTAACCGTCAAGATCAAGATCAAGATCAAGATCAGTTTCAAATGTCAGTGGGGAGTCCCCTTGACTACTGAATGCCCAAAAGTGCTGCGTGTTCTAGTAAAACTTCTACAGATGCTGGATGCCCAGATGGCTCTGGAATTTGTTTTGATGTACACTCACCCTCTGCGGATCGTCGTAGTAGATGCCTAGGGCCTTGTTGTCGGGGGCAATCTTCGCTACTTCAAAGAACAGCGGACCAACTTCTTTGTAGGGACCTCTGGCGAACTTGTAGGCTATTACAACCGAACCAATCGGAGGCCTGCCTGCTCCAACATCTACTGTCTCAAAAACACCCGAGTAGACGATCAAGACGCCCAAAGTTGCGATGAAGCACAACAGTAATACGCCAATCCCTGCCAAAATTAGCCAGGTATCCATCTTGATTTATCAGCTGTGTGATGGTGGGAAAGAGAACGAACTTCCGTCAAAATAAAACGGAGTAGCTTCCCCTAGTTTTCTACTTTCTGTTTCGTTTGTTTCATTTTTCGAACAGCACATTCGTCGTTTAAGTTAAAGTCTGACTCCGCGTCTTGGCTAACATCGTCGTTAGAAGAGGGCATGGGGCATGATACGGGGTGTCCTGCGACGGTATGCTGAATCAGAGCAGACTTAGTGATTAATTTGACAAAATTTGCTGCTAATTCATTGCGCACACGACACTGACACACACACACACACACACACACACACACACACACACACACACACACAACACACACACACAACACACACACACACACACACACACACACACCACACACACACACACACACACACACACACACACACACACACACACACACACACACACACACACACACACACACACACACACACACACACACACACACACACACACACACACACACACACACACACACACACACACACACACCACCCACAACCAACACACAACAAAACACACAACAAACAAACCACACACACACACACACACACACACACACACACACAACAAACAAAGTGTTTGTTTGTCGGGTTTTTTAAGTGACACCCAAGCCACAAACACTGAGACCACCACCACCAGAGCAAGGAGACCCGTCTCTTAAACGAAAGAAGAAGAAGAAGTGTACCACATTAACTCGCTCAAAAATGCCGTTCTGGACTGTAAATTTAAATTAACTATTTAATAATCAGTTTCAGCCACGGTAAAAACTTAGTAAAAAGCACAACAAACCCAAAATCAACGGAAACAGCAAAAAAGCCTCCACTGACCCGCCCAAAAACTGAAAAACACCTAAACTTATTCTCGTTCACTGAAAGAAACACAAACCCCAAGGAATAGGTGTGGTGTGTGTGGTGTGTGTGTGTGTGTGTGTGTGTGTGTGTGTGTGTGTGTGTGTGTGTGTGTGTGTGTGTGTGTGTGTGTGTGTGTTGTGTGTGTGTGTGTGTGTGTGTGTGTGTGTGTGTGTGTGTGTGTGTGTGTGTGTGTGTGTGTGTGTGTGTGTGTGTGTGTGTGTGTGTGTGTGTGTGTGTGTGTGTGTGAAATGTTATCAACCTGTGTTGACGTGTACATTATTTGTTAGTTGTATGTTAAATGCTGATAATGTTTATTTTGATGCACATGTGTGTTCTGATGGGACTGCATTGTTCAACGCTTTTGAGCCAGAAGGCATAGGCGCTTTACTGACAAAATTCCGTAATTATTTTTATATCATTACTATTATTGTCAGTCATTGTTATTGTTATAGGCGCCATCTGCTCTCCAGTCTGCTCTCTCTGGAGGAGACGCTCACAGTCTGACTCCGCGACTTGGCTAACATTGTCATCAACAGGGGCACGATACGGGGTGTCCTGCGACGGTATATTGAATCAGACAGGCATCGCTGAACACCACCGAAGTGGCTCGGCAGCAGTGCAGTGTCTCTTCGGACGGTAGCTTCTGCGTCTTCATAGTTCAGGAGCTGTGTGAGAGTCGAGGTGGCCGTCCTGTGCTGTCCGTCCTAACGAGCCTTCTGGTTTCCGTGGACGTAAAGCTATCTTGAACCATGCTTCGGCATTGGTCACAGCTTGTCCCTAATATGTCAACTGACGTCTGAGGACATTAAGCATCACTTCATCATCATCATCCGCGTCTGTCATTTTGAACTTCTGTCAGAAAGGCGAGTGGACGCTGTGAAATCAGGTAGCCTACGCTGTGCAAATGAATTTAAATAACAAGAAAACAAATCAAGTGAAAACGTAAGACCTCAAGCAAACTTGCGCTCATAATAATTAGCAAACATTAAAACGTACGATTACATTATGCCTGCATCGCTCGGCTTGTGCAACCTTTCTTCCCTCCGAAATGAAAGATCTTTGGCCGACGAACATCTAGTACTAATTTGACGAAGCAAGCGGAAGATGTTGATACCACCTCGTGTGATTGTCCCTGCGGCGTCTCCCATCCAGCCATTGACGGACGTGGGCACTGGACCTCTCTGGGGCCGTAACTACTAACTATGAATCGGGCCTAAAGCCGTAGGCCGGCCTAAAAAACCCTCAAGACCGTTGACGATGGCCCCAGAATGGTAGTCATGGACCGGACCGACTACGCCAAAGTCCGGGCCGAACCTCGGGCCTAAACAGCCGATATTTAGGCTAGCGATTTCGCTGGCCTAAAGGTCGTAGGCCCGGAACTATGACTTCTTTTAGCGTTGTGCTTGGAAAGTGGGGTTTTATTGCTGTTGTTTGTTTTTTGCTGTTGTTGCGGCGTTACGTTTGAATCCAGCTTCTCTGTTGCTATTTTGTTAATGAGGGCGGCTGGGGTCGCAATGTGGAATCAGTCTTGAATGTTGGGCCGGAGTTTAGGGATGCCAGGAAGAGGGCGCGGGAGCAGTGCCTCTGAAGTCAGCACCGCAGATATTGCGAAAGAAAAAAAAAGAAAAAAGAAAAAAAGAAAAAAAATGAGACCACGCTTCTCAGACACGAAAAAACGAAGGAAATTGGTTTTCATCGCCCAGTCAGATAATGATGATGTGGAGTTTAATGTCCTCGGATGTCGGGTTGACATATTAGGGACAAACCGTGACCAATGTGTGTGCATGGTTGAGTGTTGCTTTACGTCCACAGAAACCATAAGGCTCATTAGGACGGGGAGCCCAGGACGGCCACCTCGACTTTCACACAACTCTTGAACTCTGACCGCCCAGTCAATCTGGACATGAGTCTTTATATCAGGGTAAATTTTCAGACAGAAGGTTGGTTCAGAGATCCGTCCCTAATAGTCCGTACGGTCTCTGTGGACGTAAAACAACATTGAGCGATCATCAAACAGAAGGTTGTTGTTCCTAATAATTATGTCAGCGTGACATCTGGGAACAGTAAGCCTCATTCACATCGGACAGAAGGTGGACTGTTTGTGATCTGCTCCGCGACAGCACAACTGTCGGTATCACCTGGTCGTGACATCGTCAGCATGTGCTATGGGTGGCTGCCACTGGAGCTATTGCCGCAGACATGTTCAGCATCTTTTCAGGACGTGTTTTCTATGCCACGGGCCTACTTTGTAGTAAGTCCATGGGCTGTGCGTTCTTTGAAGTTGAAGTGTTGCTTTACGTCCACAGAAACCGTAGGCTTATTAGGAACGGGAGCCCAGGACGTCCACCTCGACTTTCACACAGCTCCTGAGCTCTGAGTGCGTTCTTTGCTTGTCAACGCACAGATCTGTGTGTTGCTGATGAAGTGGAGCTTAATGTCCTCGGATGTCTGGTTGACATATTAGGGACAAACTGTGACCAGTGCGTGTGCATGGTTCAGTGTTGCTTTACGTCCACAGAAACCATAAGGCTCACTAGGACGGGGAGCCCAGGACAGCCACCTCGACTTTCACACAGCTCCTGAACTCTGTTTCACACAGCCTTCTTTCTTTCTTCCTTCAGGTGATGTCGGTTGACATATTAGGGACAATGTGTGAGCATGGTTCAATAGTGCTTTACGTCCACGGAAACCAGAAGGCTCGTTAGGACGGCCAGCCCAGGACGGCCACCTCGACTCTCACACAGCTCCTGAACTATGTTTCACACAGCTAGGTAGGTAGGTAGGTAGTGTTGCTTAATGTCCTCAGATGTCAGTTGACATATTAAGGACAAGCTGTGACCAATGCCGAAGCATGGTTCATTATAGCTTTACGTCCACGGAAACCAGAAGGCTCGTTAGGACAGACAGCCCAGGACGGCCACCTCGACTCTCACACAGTTCCTGAACTATGATTTCACACAGCTCCTGAACTCTGTATTTTGTAGTGCTGTGCGTTGTTTGCTTGTCAACGCACAGATCTGTGTATGGCTGCCGCCCGTTCTTCTACAGTGGCGTGGAGCAACGAGGGCAGAACAATCTCCGAGCTGCCAAGGTTGACACGGTGTCGCGAAAGTCAGTCATGCGCGTCGAGTTAGCACCTCTAAAGTCGGTCACGTCTCATGATTTTGTTTGCTGTCAGTGGGATAATAACAACCATCGGGGTCCAATTTGCCCGTTAGGGAAAGCGATGAGGTGTTTCAACGTGCACCACTGAACAGGCATGCGACCTCACTCTCTTTACTTAATTTTTGTTTTACACATTTAGTTTTTGGATAATATTTTTTGGTCAGTCCTACATTTCGGACAAATCGTCTTTTGATGTCATATATGTTTCGATCCACGTTCTCTGAGTAAATCATACACGTCTCTTGTCAAAAGCGAAACAGAGTTTACGGATCCGTTTAAGGAGACATTTCCTTCTCCGAACCATTTCACCCAACGCCATCGGTGAACGTATATGACGTGCATGCAAAATGAGTCTCGGCATGTTAGTATTGCGCCCCCCACCCCTCACCCCTCCTTCGGTCGCTTTCATTGTTTGTACACAAAGCCCCCAAGTCTGAGCCCAACCGTACCTCCACCACCCCACTTTAGTGGAACAGATTTCGTCTGTTCGGCGCGCTACTGTGTGTGTTTTGTGTGATAAAAGATCTCGAGCAAATCCGTGTAATGAAGTGGAACATGAAAAGTCTACACTAGCGTCTTACTCCGCGTGTGCAATTTACTCCTACCTGATTGCTTCACGCTTCCCTGCCCTTGTAACAATCTGGCTCGGAAAATGGAAAGTCTCAACTGTATAGTACTTCGCGATTCGGAAAGCGAAGGTTGGTGTGGTCAGTAGGTGGAGGGTGGTGTGGTGACAGTGAGGAGGGTAATGTGATGACAAAGGGTAAGGTGGCGTGGTGACAGATGCTGGTTTGATGACAAGGAGGAGGGTGTGGTGACAATGAGGAGGGTAATGTGATGACAAAGGGTAAGGTGGCGTGGTGACAGATGCCGCTGGTTTGATGACAAGGAGGAGGGTGTGGTGACAGTGAGGAGGGTAATGTGATGACAAGGGGTAAGATGGTGTGATGACAAGGAGGAGGGTGTGGTGAAAATGAGATGGGTGATGTGATGACAAGGGGTAAGATGGTGTGGTGACGTAGGCTGGTGTGATGACAAGGAGGAGGGTGTGGTGAAAATGAGGATGTTGGTGTTGAAGTGACAGGGGAGGGTGGTGTAGTGACAAGGGGGAGGCTGATGTGGTGGTAACGATGGAGTTGGTGCGTGTGACAAGGGGGAGGGTCGCGTTGACAGGGGAAGGGTGGTGTGGTCACAAGGGGAGGGGGGGGGGGTCACAAGGGGAAGGAGGAGGGTGGTGTGGTCATAAGTGTGGGGGTGGTGTGGTGACAAGGGAGGGTGGTGTGGTGACAAGAGGGAAGGGGGGGTCATAAAAGGGGAGGGTGGTGTGGTCATAAGGGTGAGGGCGGTGTGGTGACAAGAAGGGGGTGACATTGGGAAGGGCGGTATGGTCATAATGGTGAGGGCGGTGTGGTGACAATAAAGGGATGACAGGGGGAAAAGGGGATGTGGTCATAAAGGGGAGGTGGTACGGTGACAAGGGGAGTAACAGTGAGTGTCAGTGTAGTAACAAGGGGAGGGTAGTGGTGTGGTGACGGGGGAATGGTGAGGTAATGACATCGGGGAGCATAGTGTGGTGGCAAGAGAAGGGTGGTGTGGTGACAAGAGAAGGGTGGTGTGGTGACAAGAGAGGGGTGGTGTGGTGACAAGAAAAGGGTTGCGTGGTGACAAGAGATGGGTGGTGTGGTGACAAGAGAAGGGTGGTGTGGTGACAAGAGAGGGGTGGTGTGGTGACAAGAGAGGGGTGGTGTGGTGACATGAGAAGGGTTGCGTGGTGACAAGAAGGGTGGTGTGGTGACAAGAGTGGGGTGATGTAGTGACAAGAGAAGGGTGGTGTGGTGACAAGAGAAGGGTGGTGTGGTGACAAGGGAATTGTGGGGTGGTGACAAGAAGGGTGGTGTGGTGACAAGAGAAGGGTTGCGTGGTGACAAGAGATGGGTAGTGTTGTGACAAGAGAGGGGTGGTGTGGTGACAAGAGAGGGGTGGTGTGGTGACATGAGAAAGGTTGCGTGGTGACAAGAGATGGGTGGTGTGGTGACAAGGGAAGGGTGATGTGGTGACAAGAGATGGGTGGTGTGGTGACAAGGGAAGGGTGATGTGGTGACAAGAGAAGGGTGATGTGGTGACAAGCAAGTGGTCATATGGTGAGTGACAACGATGAAGTGACGTGGAAAGAGTGGTGTGGTAACAAGGGAGTTTCGCGTCTCTTGACTCTTCTAACCGACTGTGCCAAGTCATCCTTTCAAGTGCAAACCGACCGTATGAGCGAGCAGCTGAACGCGGGAGCGGCGTCTTGGACTCGAGCTGACACGGCCCACTTCTGCCTACTTGATGGAATGCGGTGTGAGTTCTCTCCCTTCCGCGTGTAGGCTTTACCGCCATTCAAAACGACTTGCGCGCACTGACATCGTTTGACCGAGCTCGAGGATTTGTTCCATTGATGGTTTTGGGCTCTGTGGCGACGTCCGTGTCGGTCGTGGAGCTGAGTGGGCGGGTATAGGTGTGTCTGTGCAGATGAGGCGCGTTCTGACGAAGACGATGATGAGATTTGTTTGAATCGGCACGTGACTGCAGGTAGGCTAATGAAGCGTAAAACGTAGGTTTTATTTAGCTGTTTAGTTCTTTAGATTTTTTCTTCTTTTAGTTGTTTTCGTTGGTAATTTTGGTAATTTTCGTTGGTAATTTTGGTAAT
>JABMCL010001093.1:440000-450000 GCA_018857735.1 Alviniconcha marisindica
GGGGTAGATAAAGAAAAGGTAATTTAGGGTGAGTGTTGAGAGAGGATGAATAGGGGTAGATGAGGAAAGGGTGCTTTAGGGTGAGTGTTGAGAGGATGCTCTAGGGGTAGATGAGGAGAGGGTGATTTAGGGTGAGTGTTGAGAGAGGATGATATAGGGGTAGATGAGGAGAGGGCGATTTGGGGGGTGGATGAAGAGAGGGTGATGTAGGATGAGTGTTGAGAAAGGGTGATTTAGGGGTGGATGAAGAGAGGGTGATGTAGGGTGAGTGTTGAGAAAGGGTGATTTAGGGGTGGGTGGAGAGAGGGTGATTCAGGTGGTGGATGTAGGTGATTTATAGGTAGGTGGAGAGAGGATGATTTAGGGGTGGATTGAGACAGGGTGATTAAGGTGGTGGATGCAGATGATTTATAGGTAGGTGGAGAGAGGGTGATTTAGGGGTGGATGGAGAGAGGGTGATTCAGGTGGTGGATGTAGGTGATTTATAGGTAGGTGGAGAGAGGGTCATTTAGGTGGTGGATGGAGAGAGGGTGATTCAGGTGGTGGGTGTAGAAGGTGATTTATAGGTGCGTGGAGAAAGGGTGATTTACGGGGTGGATGGAGACAGGGTGATTCAGGGGTGGATATAGAAGGTGATTTATAGGTGCGTGGAGAAAGGGTGATTTACGGGGTGGATGGGGTAGGATCATAGCTTAGATGTTGCTGTTTGTTATTAAGATGTCCAAGGTCTGCTGGTGTTGGCTGCGATGTCCAACGGAACTTCGATCAACCAGAAAGTGCAAAAGACAGACAGGCCTTTGATTGTGAGAAATGCTTAGAACAACGCATGCATAACGATAGGCCGACAGCAGACGTGAACAGAAAAGAAGCAGAAGTATTGCCAAGCATACACACAGAATTACAACTTTATTGCCAATTTTATTGCACAAGGAATGTGTCATGATACCAAATACACTCACTCATGCATTCATGTCACCCAAAAAATGAAAGAAAAAAAAAGAAAAAGAAAAAAGAAAAAAAGGAAACGAGGTTTGTTGTTTGTTTTTCAACGTTCTTTTCCACCCGACCCTCCCCCGCTACCCTGGCTATATGTTGGAAAAGAAAAGAAAGTTTTTACCATGTTTATACCCTTCTTTTCATTTACCCTTCTTTCCAGTTTTTACCAGGTTTATACCCTCCTTTTCATTTACTTTCCCATTCCCCAAAACAGCGACGATTGCAGGCAATGAAATCTAACAGGAAGAATGGATTTGATTAAAGTAAGTAATCGTTTCAAGCTCAGAAAGGGTACACCAAAAGGCCCCATAACGCCAAGAACTTTACACGTATTAAGCTTTGTGCAAACTCGATGTATTAAGTGTATACAGCAACGACCTCCTGCTAGGACCATCATTGCACACGCTATACGCCCATGTAGGTGACGTTATACTATGTTCCACGACACTTATTAAGTTAAAAGAGAGAAAGAGAGGAAGAGAGAGGAGAGAGAGGAGAGGGGGGGAGGAAAGGGGGGGAGGGGGGGGGGAAATTCTGTGTACATGACAAACTTTTTTGTGGAATGTTTATAGCGTCAGAGTAAATGCCCCCCCCCCCCCCCCCCCCCCCCCCCACTTCTCCCCCCCCTCCCTTTCCCTCTCTCTTATCCCCCACTCTCTCTTTCTTCCATTCTACACTCCTGCTTGATAGCTGACATACAATATCTATACACTATATAACAAATATTTTTTTAAAGTAGGTACTAGTGAATGTGCGGGTGTGGGTGTGTCCTGTTTATGTCATTTTGCTTTCTGTCTTGTCTCAGTAGACTGTACGCGTCTCAATGTTGCAGTAAAAAGTGATATATCATGTCTGGAGGTGAGACAGTACAGGCTGAGGACCTTTTCCCCGGCAACGGTAGCTTGCTTGTTCCTATGACGATACTACGCCTTTTCAGAATCAGAATCTGTTATTGTTACGGTACGTTTTCACAAGGAAATTTGCATTGCAGTGCACAGTAAAGAAAAGAAAAAAAGTTGTTGTTTTGATATATTAAACTATTATGACAAACAAGAGTAAATCTCTCTCTCTCTCTGTCTGTCTCTCTGTCTCTCTCTCTCTCTCTCTGTCTCTCTCTGTTTCTGTCTCCCTCCCTCCCCCTCTCTCTCTCTCTCTCTCACAGACAGAGAGAGAGAGAGAGGGGTTAAAAAAGAACACTCATTAAGCGGCAAAAGAAGACTGCTTTTGCAAAATATTCGACAAATATGCCTTCTTTCAACCAAACAACAAACGCCCATGTTACACATACATTTGTGTGATCATTTGTGTATGCTGAATGCGTCTAATGCGTTTATTATTCCATCGCAACGACTAGGGCGTGGCGACTTCATTCTTCTCGGAAACCTCTTGTGGAAGTGGGTGGCAGTTATTATGAACGTTGGACTTTTTAATCGCCTTTTGAGCATGTCACGCACAGTGGACGAACGCGTACGAACACTTTTTAACGCACTGTTGGTTTAAACAAAATTTTATTCATTCATCGTAATCATAAGCTCAACAAATAAGTACAGGAAACACAAAAGCAGTATGCTTATTTGAGTGTTACCTATAGATAAAATGATAATCCACAGCATTTACGATGACAAGATGGCAAATTGCTGTCAAAACGTCAGAGGCAACAAAACAAACAAAGACCAAAATGACAACAACAACAACAACAACAACAACAACAAAACAACAACAAAATGGGAGGAGGGGGCGGGGGTTAAAAAAAAAGAGTAAATAACTAACCGAATGGTCTAGTGATGTTGTCATAGTTATTGATCTAGAGGGACACAGAGAGAGGGAGAGGATTAAAACGTGTACTTCTTCGCTTGTATCATGAACAAATTTTGGCAGACTTTTACAGATTTAAAGCGGTCAGTTTGGCGCAAAAAATCGTGGACTATAGCAAATATTTTCTTATTAGTTTTTTAACGCACTGTTGACACCGTTGTTGGACGAATGTATGTTTAATGTTACTGCTTAAACCACACACACACACACACACACGCACACACGCACGCACACACGCACCACACGCAACCACACACGCACACACGCACGCACGCACGCACGCACGCACGCACGCACAGCAAAACACACACACACACACACACACACACACACACACACACACATCACCAACATCATGCACAACACAAGGGGCAATGTTAATACTTTTTTGTTAATAATGTGTTTACTTTTTTTTCTTTTTTTTTTCTTTTTTTTTACTGCGCCATTTAGGATACAATGTCTATAAGACTGGAATGTTAATGCGTCCACTGACAGAGCTGCCGTTTATTTGCATCATTTTATCCCTTCATAATTTCAAGAGCCGATTTGTTTGTATGTACGTGTGCACGCGCGTGTGTGTGTGCGTGTGAGTGTGGGGTGGTAGTGGTGATGGTGGGTACGTGAGTATGTATGTGTGTGTGTGCGTACATGTGCATGTGTTTGCACGCGCGCGCGCGCGTGTGGTGTGTGTGGTGGTGGTGGTGGTGGTGGTGGGGGGGGGTGATGGTGCGTGCGTATGTATGCGTGTGTGCGTACATGTGCATGTGTTTGCACGCGCGTGTGTGTGTGTATGTGTGTGTGTGTGTGTGCGTGCGTGCGTGCGTGCGTGGTGTGCGTGCGTGCGTGCGTGCGTGTTTGTGAATATGTGTGTGTGCACGCGTGAGCTATTAGTCACGACTAAGGTACAGGCGTAAGGACTGAATTTAGTAGCCCGGTAATGTCTTTGTCTCATCAAACGAGGGACTGTCCACCTCTCATTCTCTTATTCTCCTCCTCCAACGTGTCTCAGGCCTGGTTTCCCCATACAGCGGATTGTTCCCGGTAAGAACTGTTCTATTGATCGCGGCTCACGTGCTGTACTGGGCTACAGCTTTACAGACCACACCTACGTGACTCCCGACAGACTCGCCATCCCCGTAAGACAGTCCCCGGTGACGGAAAGTGAAGGCACTGCATTGCAAAAACTAATCTGTTGTGTGCTAATGAAGTAAGGCAGTTCGAGGTAAGACAGTGAGGAAGGTAGTTCAGTGTCAGTGAGGTAGTTCTGTGTGAGTGAGGTAGTTCTGTGTGAATGAGGTAGGGCTGTGTGAGTGAGATAGTTAAGTGAGAGTGAGGTAGTTCAGTATGAATGAGGCAGGGCAGTGCGAATGAGGTAGGACAGTGTGAGTGAGGTAGGACAATGTTCTTGAGGTAGGGCAGTGTGAGTGAGGTAGGGCAGTGCGAGTGAGGTATGGCAGTGTGAGTGAGGTAGGGCAGTGCGAATGAGGTAGGGCAGTGTGAGCGAGGTAGGACCATATTCGTAAGGTAGGGCAACATAACTGAGGTAGTTCAATGTAGGTTGGGTGGAATAATGTGAGATAGGGCAGTGTGAGCGAGGTAGGACAGTGCAAGTGAAGTAGGGCAGAATAAATGAGGTAGGGAAGAATGAATGAGGTAGGGTGATGAGGCCGAGGTAGGGCAGTGTAACATAGGGCAGAATAAATGAGGTAGGGAAGAATGTGGACGATGACCAGGAGGGAGGAAAAGGGCGATGGGATGAGGTGGGCGATGGGGGTAGGGCAGTGTCAAGGCGATAAAGGGAGGAAGAATGAATGAGGTAGGGCGATGAGGCCGAGGAGGGCAGTGTAACATAGGGCAGAATGAAAACGAGGTAGCGAAGACATTTGGCCAGAGAAAAGGGAAACCTGCTATTCGCGGAACTTGCAGGGGCCCTTTTGCGGATTGGGCCCAGTCTTGCAAGGGGTCTAAATTTCACTTGACTCCAACCGCTCGCGTCACACCCCGGGGTGCCATCTCCATCTCCACCCTTACCCTGCCTACAGCCCGGCCACCCTTTCTCCCCTTCTGGCTCTTCTATCTTGGACCCTTCCCTACCCCCCACCCCCCACCCCTACTTTCTCCGTCTTCCTTCCCTCGTGCATTGACGACATGAATATGCTTACTGTTCAAACAAACCATGCCCTCTTTAAGTGTTTACAGTTTTTTCATGCACTACTGTGGAGAAGAAGAAGAAGATGAGAGAGAGAGAGAGAGAGAGAGAGAGAGAGAGAGAGAGAGAGAGAGAGAGAGAGAGAGAGAGAACAGACAGTACATGCAGCACGACGCAGCCACCAACCACGTGCATTAGAGAAGAGACAGAAATGAGGAGAGAGGAGGAAGAAGGAAAACGATGGGGGGAGAGGGGTGTAGGACCCCCCCCCCACCCACACACACACACACTTTCTCCTTCCTCTTCCCCTCGTGCATTGACGACATAATATATACTGTACTTACTGTTCAAACAAACCATGCCCTCGTTAAGTGTTTACAGCTTTTTCTGCAAATGGAAGAAGAAGAAGAAGAAGAAGAAGAAGAAGAAGAGAGAGAGACAGAGAGAGAGAGAGACAGAGAGACAGACAGACAGACAGACAGACAGAAGACAGACAGTGACAGACAAGCCTAAGTCCTTTTACATAGGCATGCTGCATGTGAGCCGGTTGGGCCTAGCGGTAAGGCTCCTGAGGTAACCCTGCGCAGTTGACGGGACGTTCACACCCAAGAACAAATGGCAAGGCGTCGGTTCGATTCTCCGTTTCGGTGGTCCTTTCTCTTCACAAGCTGTGGTTTTGGACACCGTCTTGGGACTTTCCCTCTGAGAACAGTTAGTGAAACATAATGGCTCTCGTCGGTTCGATTCCCCGTTTCGGTGGTCCTTTCTCTTCACAAGCTGTGGTTTTGGACACCGTCGTGGGACTTTCCCTCTGACAACAGTTGATGAAACATAATGGCTCTCGTCGGTTCGATTCCCCCGTTTCGGTGGTCCTTTCTCTTCACAAGCTATGGTTTTTGGACACTGTCTTGTGACTTTGCTTCTTACAACAGTTAATGAAACATAATCAAATAAATCTTTATTATTCATCAATATACAAAACATAAAAATTAACATTTTCTTTTGACACATGGGCTCAAGAAGAACGAACGACGAAGAACGATGGGGAAAGAAAGTAAATACTTTTTTCATCCAGCCTCGGGCAAAAACAAAAACAACAACAACAAAACAAAATAATTATAAACTCAAAATTCATATTAACTATTGAGAGAGAGAGAGAGAGAGAGAGAGAGAGAGAGAGAGAGAGAGAGAGAGAGAGAGAGAGAGAGAGTACCATATGGCTCTCATCGCTACCGATCTTCATGCAGAATCATTTTGGTCAGTGGTAGCCTCTTCCCCTCACCCACCTCTTGGAATCTCAGTCGGTCCCCGAGAATGTCTCGTCGGAGATAATTCGGCATTAAACGGTCAGTTCAGTTCAAGATGGCATCTATGCATTCGGAGAAGCCCATATGCGCTCCACCCCGTTTCAAAAGTGTCCTCAACGTTGCCATTGAAACAGTTCCAATGTTTGTTGATTGACGATGGCCCTCTCTCGTCCTTTCAGGGAAAATCGCCCAGCGCTTCCTCTTTCTGCGTCTCTCTTCTCCAGCGACCGGTGGTGTGCTGTCACTGGCCTTGTGCCAGCAGGCAGTGTCTCAATACTTCAGGCCTTCCATTAAACAAGTTCAGCGAAACGCAACACACATGCATGGCCGCGACGCCGCCACGGCGATTTCCATACTGTTGGAACAGCTAGACCAGGTTCTTTTTACGGGCACGCGACTCCTGTAGAGTTGACCACTAGGCAAGAAAATAGCCACGCCTGTAGGCTGTGTAGACGGCCCTGTGCTGGCGGTACAGAGCCGCCGTCCGTTGGAGGTGCCAGCGGTGTTATTGTTTCACGCTTTACTGGTTTGGCAACACCGACAAGCAACAAGAACTAGGTTCGCAAGTAGGCGCGTGAATTTAGAATTTGGTCCCCGACACTGAAGGTAGCCAGCAGACGACGAGAGCCAAACATCACCGGCTGTGTCATGCAATGGCTCTCCTTTTTCTTTTTTAACCTTTCTCTCTGTCTGTCTGTCTCTCTCAGTCTCTGTTTCTCTGCCTCTGTCTGTCTCTGTCTGTCTGTCTCTGTCTTTCTGTCTGTCTCTGTCTGTCTATCGGTGTCTCTGTCTGTCTCTGTCTGTGTCTGTGTCTGTGTCTGTGTCTGTCTGTCTGTCTGTCTGTCTGTCTGTCTGTCTGTCTCTCTCTCTCTTAATCAGTAGTTTAGCAAGGACTAGTTGTTAGACTGGTCCAAATGAACATAAACTACAAAATAAAGTTTTCGTGTTTGAGTTTGACCCCCACCTCTCTCTCTCTCTCCTCTCTCTCTCTCTCTCTCTCTCTCTCTCTCTCTTCTCTCTCTCTCTCTCTTTTCTCTCCCCTCTCTCTCTCTCAATTTTGTCAGCGTAGTAGACATACATCATCAGTTTAGATAGGCTTTGTACAGTTACATGCCAAGAGCAATTCGGAAGGACTAACTAGACGTAAATCGATATATATATCTGTAGATACGGTTGCTTCCTCGCTTGGGGCACCATTCCAGGGTTGTCAAAGAGTCTGCCTGTTAACTTGAACTGCTTTGACGGTAGAGGTCTACCTCTCAGACCTCCTTCAGCTTTGCACTCCTTCCCGGTAGCTCCGCTCTTCTGCAGACACCCGAGCGTTCAGAATACACGTACCATCCTTTTCGCACCAAGTCCGATGGCTACCGTTCTTTCTCTTCCAGAGTTCCAGTTACTGGAGCCAGTTCCCTGTTTCTGTCCGTCATGCTACCTCTGTCAGTTCTTTAAAATCTTCCTTGAAAACCCTTTCTCCTCCGACGATCCTTTGTTCAGTTCTATTGCCTTGAGATACGTGTGTGTGTGTGTGTGTGTGTGTGTGTGTGTGTGTGTGTGTGTGTGTGTGTGTGTGTGTGTGTGTGTGTGTGTGTGTGTGGGGGGGAGAGTGTGTGTGTGTGTGTGTGTGTGTGTGAGAGAGAGAGAGAGAGAGAGGAGAGAGAGAGAGAGAGAGAGAGAGAGAGAGAGAGAGAGAGAGAATGTGTGTGTGTGTGTGCGAGGTGGGTGACGGATGTGTGTGTGTTGGGGTAAGCTTGTAACAAAGTCCTTGATTTTTTTCAAGCTTCTTCTTTTCTTTTTCTTCTCTCTCTCTGTCTCTGTGTGTGTGTCTCTCTCACTCTGACTCTCTCAGTCTCTGTCCCTGTCTCTCTGTCGCTGTCTGTCTGTCTGCCTCTCTCTCCCTCCCCATCTTTGCTTCACTTCTCTTGTACGTGTTGGTCAGAACTGTGCAACGTGTTTTGAAAGAATCAACAAAGGGAGGTGATTAGCGGACGAAAGACGTCACACGAACGGAACAAAGACTCGAATCGCCTATTTAGCTCTCACTTGGCATGCGAATAAATACAAGGTAGGTATACACCACCGAAGGTACATCCTCACGCTTTGAGAAGGCTGGCCATCTTCTTTAACCTGTGAGCCACCTCACCTCCGTAGAGGGGACGGGGACGGGGAATGCGGTCGGGGGGGGGGGGAAGAAAGGAGGGGGGGAGGCAACAACTGACCCCCCCATTGAGCCTGTTTTCCGTTGCTCTGCTCTGTATATATATGGCCAGTTATTCCCCTAATAATCGTCATCAGCTGTGATTGGTTTTATGTTCTGGCAAGAGTGATCAGTTCAGTTCAGTTTAGTTCAGGTCAAGATGGTATCTATGCTCTCGAAAAAAACCATATGCGCTCCACCCCGTCTCTCAGAAGTTTCCCCAACGTTGCCTTTGAAACGGTTCCAATGTTCGAGTGATCGGTGTGTTCGTTGGCGCGGTCTCTGTCTGTCTGTCTGTCTGTCTGTCTATGTCTCTCTCTGTCTGTGTCTGTGTCTGTCTGTCTCTGTCTCTGACTCTGTCTGTCTATGTCTATGTCTCTCTCTGTCTCTGTCTGTCTGTCTCTCTCTCCCTTCTCCCCCCCCCTCTCTCTCGCTCTCTCTCTCTCCCTATCTGTCTGTCTCTGTCTCTCTCTCTCTCTCCTTCTCCTCCTCACCTGCTTGCACACGGTCAGCAAATGTTGGCAGAACTGATGAGAAATCGATGAAGGTAACACTGGCGAATAAAGTTGTTTAAAAGCGTGCTCTCCAGCACGTAAACACACTGAGCAAGCAGAGCCGCCCCCGTGACGTGTCTTGACTGAAGCCACCACAGGCATAGGCTATTGTGTTTGCAGAATAATAATACTAATAATTATTATTATTATTGATCACTTTTATATAGCGCTGTTCTCCGCTCTAGAGCAGACTCACTGCGCTGGCATGTGATTCTACATGAGTGACTAGCTTTTTATAACGCGTTTTTTGAACATCCACCGAAGTGGTGTACCTACAGCGCTGGCATGGCTGGTGCCACAAGAAACTGCTGCCATCTCGGCGCGTTCTGTGTACACTATACAACCATGCACCATGTCACTTCATGCAAAGCCACATACTGTGTCTATGCATCGCGATCTTGATCAACAAACGGTGAACGCCCTATGTAGCCCTTATACTCGAGACACTCTTAGTGTTCGAAAACGGGTTTAACGTGATAGTTTCGGAAAATGTTTAGTCAGAGCTCTGTCAAATAAAAAATCTCCTACCTCCCTCCCTCCCTCCCTCCCCCCCCCCTCCCCGATCCATAAGGAACTTTCACTTCTGATACCGGCATATAGACACACTCGCACGCGCGCGCGCCGTTACACACAGACAGACAGACACAGACACACAGACACAGACACAGACACACACACACACACACACACACACACACACACACACACACGCACACACCACACTGCCGCACTCACACTGTCACACAACACCACAACACACACACACACACACACACACACACACAAAACACACACACACACACACACACACACACACACACACAACACACACACAACACACACACACACACACACACACACACAACACAAACACACACACACAAAACACACACACACACACACACACACACACACACACACACACACACACACACACAACACACACACACACACACACACACACACACACACAACACACACACAC
>JABMCL010001093.1:460000-540000 GCA_018857735.1 Alviniconcha marisindica
GACCCCCCTTCTTACACGTCCGGCGGCGCCAAGAGAGAACCCCTGAGCTCGGGGCAGAGGCGTTCTTTGTCCGCCTCTTGCAGCCTGGAGCAGGGAGACGACCAGACGACGTCAGGGGTAGGCTCCTCCGTCCCGTCCTCCCCCTCCGACTCCTTCCCCGCCTCCCCGCACACCGACCGTCACCTTCTGACCTCGGGCGACGAGGGGCACGTGCAGGGCGCGGCGGTGGCGATGGTGGATCCGTGCTATGATCGGCCCCTCGACAGGGAGGCTTGCATCAGGTGTGGCAAAAAGGTACGGTCGTGTGCGGAGGTCGTAGACGTGTCTGTTAGTATGCGTGTACGTTGGTGTGCATGTGAGAGTGTGCATGTGTGTGTGTGTGTGTGTGTGTGTGTGTGTGTGTGTGTGTGTGTGTGTGTGTGTGTGTGTGTGTGTGTGTGTGTGTGTGTGTATTGACACTTGGCAATAGTTTTATTGCTTTGTATTGTATTGGTATTGTACGTTGGTGTGCATGTGAGAGTGTGCGTGCGTGTGTGTGTGTGTGTATGTGTGTGTGTGTGTGTGTGTGTGTGTGTGTGTGTGTGTGTGTGTGTGTGTGTGTGTGTGTGTGTGTGTGTGTGTGTGTGTGTGTGTGTGTGTGTGTGTGTGTGTGTGTGTGTGTGTGTGTGTGTGTGTGTGTGTGTGTGTGTGTGTGTGTGTGTGTGTGTGAATACGCGTGCGCGCGAGGCAGTGTCTGTCCGTATGTTTAGTTTTGCGTTTGCTTCAGGTGCTATGACATCATTTCCGATTTTCAAGTTGCGCCATGGATTGACGTCATTTCTAACGTGCATGTGCGCGACCTTGACAGGCGTTAATTCTGACAATGAGATATGGGGCGTGGATTGACCTAGTTTATGACGTGTTCAGGCGTGCGCCATGCAGATGTCCACCAGGCACTGACCTCATTTCAGACGTGTTCAAGTGTATGTCAGGCATTGACCCTATTTGTGACATGTTCAGGTGTAAACCAGGTAGCACCGACCTCATTTCCGACGTATTCATGTGTAAACCAGGTAGCACTGACCTCCTTTGTCTTCCATTTCTGACATGCTCAGGTGTAAAACAGGTAGCCCTGACCTCATTTCTGACGTGCTCAGTGTAAACCAGGTAGCACTGACCTCATTTCTGACGTGCTCAGTGTAAACCAGGTAGCACTGACCTAATTTCCGACCTGCTTAGTGTAAACCAGGTAGCACTGACCTCATTTCCGACGTGCTCAGGTGTAAACCAGGTAGCACTGACCTCATTTCCGACGTGCTCAGGTATAAACCAGGTAGCACTGTCCTCATTTCCGACGTGCTCAGGTATAAACCAGGTAGCACTGTCCTCATTTCCGACGTGCTCAGGTGTAAACCAGGTAACACTGACCTCATTTATGACGTGCTCAGGTGTACGCCATGGAGAAGCTGGGCCCGGTGAAGGACGTGCTGTACCACAAGACGTGCTTCACGTGCATCGTGTGCCACACCACGCTCAGCCTCAGCAACTTCCACCACAACCACGCCGACATGGCCGACCTGAACGTGTACTGCGGGTCGCACAAGCCCCTGGCCAAAGCCAACCCGCTCGACTCCAACGCCGTGGGGATACACCGAGCTCTCAGCGTCCCCAAAACTAACAGGTGGGTCGTAGCGCATTGCTGCTCTTCTTCATCTAGGCCTGCGTTAATGTTATCTGGCTCAGAGCTCAGCAGCTGTGTGAAAGTCGAGGTGGCCGTCCTGGGCTCCCGTCCCTAATAAGCCTACGGTTTCTGTGGACGTAAAGCAACACACAACCAAGTTATTTGGCTCACCTGTGTGAGCCGGTTTGGCCTAGCGGTAAGGCGTTAGGCTAATAAGCAGAGGGACCTCGTTCCAATCCGCTTCGGCTCTCCTTTCTCTTCAAAAATTGTGGTTTGTGGACACTGTCTTGTGACTTTGTCCCTAACAATTAATAAAACATTAAAATGGTTCTCATCGCTGCCCATCTTAGTGCAGGAGTCATTCTAGTGGTGACGGTGTAGCGATAGATATATGATCTGCCTCTCCCCCCACCTCCATACCCCCCCCCCCCACCTTCTCCCCGTCCCTAATAAGCCTGATGGTTTCTGTAGACGTTAAGCACCATGTTTACTATTTTCTTGTGTGACCGTGAACTCTTGGCGTCACAGTCTAGACCTGACAGAGTGCGCAGGTAGGCCTACATATAGAGGGTATTGCACGCGAACGTATGCAACGTCCTCTGACCTGACAGACAGCCCAGGTGGGCATCCACAGAACTATCATTACAGCGTCCTCTCAGATAGGACACCGGTATTCTCTTCTTTAAAATAACAGTTTTTTTTGGAAACATTTTCTTCAGTCCCATTGCCTTGTGTGTGTGTGTGTTGTGTGTGTGTGTGTGTGTGTGTGTGTGTGTGTGTGTGTGTGTGTGTGTGTGTGTGTGTGAGAGAGAGAGAGAGAGAGAGAGAGAGAGAGAGAGAGAGAGAGAGAGAGAGAGAGAGAGAGAGAGAGAGAGAGAGACTCCAGCACTACTGAAACCAGACACTTTTTTTTAACCTTTCGTGTATTTTGATCTCACTTCAAAACGCTAGCTGTCAATTTTGTTTCCGATTTTATCTGGGGGTGGGGGTGGGGGGAATAAACGAAAGAAATCTGAACTGTTCTTGCCGTTCACTGTGCACAGGGTCAACGACCAGATCCGAGGCGGCCCGGAAGCCTGCAAGAACATCCACCTGGACTCGCACTCCGTCAGCATCCGGGCCGCCATGCACGTGCCCGCCACGGACCTGCAGACCTCCATCAAGCAGCGGGAGGGCGCGTGGTTCCGGGAAGAGCGGAAGTCTCAGGCCATGCCGCCTCGGAACGTCGTCAGACACGGCAGCCAGGATCGGGAATACGAAGGCAGCAGGTCCCTCTACATCAACCCCACCTAAAGTCTCACTCGACTGGACGTGGTCACGCTGTGTCAAGAAGCAGGTCTGTCTCTGCATCAGTCCTCAGCTAATGTCTGACTGGATGTGGTCACGCTATGGCAAGAAGCAGGTCTATCTCTACATCAACCCCAGCTAGAGACTGACTCGACTGGACGTGGTCACGCTGTGTCAAGAAGCAGGTCTATCTCTACATCAATCCCCAGCTAATGTCTGACTGGATGTACTCATGCATTGCAGACTTCCACGCCAACCACACTTAAAGTCTGAACTGGACATGGTCACGCATGAAAAGAAACGGATCACTGTACATCAACCCAAGCTAAAGTCTGACTAGATGTAGCCACGCTATGGCAAGAAATAGGTCCCTCTACAGCAATCTCAGCTAAAGTTCCCTCTACAGCAATCCCAGCTAAAGTCTAACTGGACATGGTCACGCTATGGCAAGAAGCAGGTCTATCTCTACATCAATCCTCAGCTAACGTCTGACTGGACGTGGTCACGCTGTGTCAAGAAGCAGGTCCCTCTACATCAACCGCAGCTAATGTCTGACTGGATCTGGTCACGCATGGCATGAAGCAGGTCCCTCTACAGCAGTCCCAGCTAAAGTCAGACTGGACGTGGTCCCGCTACAAGCAATCCCAGCTAAAGTCTACTGGACGTGGTCACGCTATGGCAAGAAGCAGGTCTATCTCTACATCATCCTCAGCTAACGTCTGACTGGACGTGGTCACGCTGTGTCAAGAAGCAGGCCCCTCTACACAGATCCCAGCTAAAGTCTGACTGGATCTGGTCACGCATGGCATGAAGCAGGTCCCTCTACAGCAGTCCCAGCTAAAGTCAGACTGGACGTGGTCACGCTATGGCAAGAAACAGGTCTATCTCCACATTATTCCTCAGCTATTGCCTGACTGGACGTGGTCACACTGTGTCAAGAAGCAGGCCCCTCTACAGCAGTCCCAGCTAAAGTCTAACTGGACATGGTCACACTGTGTCAAGAAGCAGGCCCCTCTAAAGCAGTCCCAGCTAAAGTCTGACTGGACGTGGTCACACTGTGTCAAGAAGCAGGCCCCTCTAAAGCAGTCCCAGCTAAAGTCTGACTGGACGTGGTCACGCTGTGTCAAGAAGCAGGCCCCTCTACAGCAGTCCCAGCTAAAGTCTGACTGGACGTGGTCACGCTGTGTCAAGAAGCAGGCCCCTCTAAAGCAGTCCCAGCTAAAGTCTGACTGGACGTGGTCACGCCATAGCAAGAAACAGCTTAGGACCCACTACATCAATCCCAGGTAAAGTCTGACTGGACGTGGTCACGCATGGCAGACCTCTCCACCAAAGACGTAGTCACGGATGGCAAGAAGCAGGTCCCTCTACATCAAGCCCACACTCCGAGTATCGCTTTCCGGCACCTTCCTCCAAACTCTGCCAGATTTGGTTACGCCACTGAAGGGGTACTCTTTATCTCCGCGCAGCTGTCCAGCGACGCGGTCAGCGCCCTCCGAAAGGTTCGGCTACTAATATGACTGTAGAAGCAACCTAGCGCCAAAGCACGCGCGTAAACATGAGACGCATCCACCCCGGGTGAAAGAAAGAGTTCCGTCTCGATTCAAACGATTGTGGTTTTATTTGTGCTGGTGTAAACTTTGTTGGCGGCTATAAACGACACGCCTTGTTTTATTTGAGTTGTTTGTAACAAACCTGCTACTGTTTGAACACCAACAAAAAACTGCTCGTTAGCTGACAGTTTTCTGGACCCTATGGCGTAACTAAATACGGCAGTGGTTGAAGGAAGTAGTCGTAAACCAGTGCTTGGAGTTTGCATCAAGCCTAATTAAGTCTGACTGGACATGGTCACGCATGGCAGACCTCTACGCCAACCTCATTTAGAGTCTGAACTGGACGTGGTCACGCATGGAAAGAAACGGGTTCCTCTACATCAAGCCTAGTTAAAGTCTGAACTGGACGTGGTCACGCATGACAGACCTCTACGCCAACCTCATTTAGAGTGAACTGGACGTGGTCACGCATGGAAAGAAACAGGTTCCTCTACATCAAGCCCAGTTAAAGTCTGACTGGACGTGGTCACGCATGGAAAGAAACAGGTTCCTCTACATCAAGCCCAGTTAAAGTCTGAACTGGACGTGGTCACGCATGGAAAGAAACAGGTCCTCTACCCAACCTCATTTAAGAGTCTGAACTGGACGTGGTCACGCATGGAAAGAAACAGGTTCCTCTACTGGACGTGGTCACGCATGGAAAGAAACAGGTTCCTCTACATCAAGCCTAGTTAAAGTCTGACTGGACGTGGTCACGCATGGAAAGAAACAGGTACCTCTACATCAAGCCCAGTTAAAGTCTGACTGGACGTGGTCACACATGGCAGACGTCTACGCCAACCTCATTAGTTTTAGAATCTGAATTGGACGTGGTCACGCATGGCAAGAAACGGGTTCCTCTACATCAAGCCCAGTTAAAAACTGCATAGTTCAGGAGCTGTGTGAGAGTCGAGGTGGCCGTCCTGGGCTGTCCGTCCTAACGAGCCATGGACGTAAAGCTTGTCCCTAATATGTCAACCGACATCTGAGGACATTAAGCATCACTTCATCATCTGACTGGACGTGGTCACGCTGTGGCAAGAAGCAGTCTATGACGCTCCGACCATCGCTTTGCGACACCTTCCTCTAAACTCTGCCAGAACTGGTTACACCACTGAAGGGGCACTCCTTATTACCGCGTAGCGGTCCACCGACGCTGTCAGCACCTTCTGAAAGGTCTGGGTACTAATAAGGCTGTGGACACATTGTCCAAGCACGCACGTGAAAATGAGGCACGTCCGCTCCGGGTAAAAAAAAAAGAAAAAAAAAGGAGAGAGAAAAGAAAAGAAAAGAGAGAGAGAGAGAGAGAGAGAGAGAGAGAGAGAGAGAGAGAGAGAGAGAGAGAGAGAGAGAGAGAGAGAGGAAGAAGAAGAAGAAGAAGAAGAAGAAGAAGAAGAGAGAGAGAGAGAGAGAGAGAGAGAGAGAGAGAGAGAGGAGAGAGAGAATCCCATCTCGATTCAAACGATGTTGGTTTTCTTTGTGCTGGCGTAAGCAACGTGGGTGGTTATAACAGAAACGCATGACAGAGTTTGAGTTGTCTGTTACAAACTGACTGCCATCCGAGCACCAATGATAAACTCTCTGTTAGCTGGCAGTTTTCCGAGACCTATGGCGTAATCCGTTATGGCAGTGTTTGGAGGAAGGATGTCGTAAACCAGTGCTTGGAGTGTTGATGATGATGAAGCGTTGCTTAATGTCCTCAGATGTCAGTTGACATATTAGGGACAAGTTGTGACCAATGCCGAAGCACGGTTCAATAATTCTTTACGTCCACGGAAACCAGAAGGCTCGTTAGGACGGACAGATCAGGACGGCCACCTCGACTCTCACACAGCTCCTGAACTATGCTTGGAGTGTGTGCTGTTTGATATATATATATATCTACTGCTGGGCAGGTGTATGCCCTCAGAGACCTTTGGGATCATGCCAGCTGGTTTTTGCCCCGACGAGACCTCGCGGTATACTGGGCCCTAAAAAACAAGGATCTATTTCATTGACTTAGCAAGAGTTACGCCAGCCCCTGTTGTCACAATGCGTGAACATGTTCACTTCAGTGAAGTTGGCATGTGTAGGTATACGCTGGAAGCTATGTAAGCTGTGTAAATATACTGTAATCATAGTCTGTAAATACACTGTAATTAGTCACTACATAATATATATGTCGCAGGTACTTAGTGGATTATTACTTTGTGTGAAAGTCAACAGAATCCAACTACAGCATATGTCACTGTCACAGTCAATGGGAAATGGACATACACCGAGACGGTACAACGAGAGGGGGTCCACACAAATGTACTCACACCGAGGAGATTTTTCACTCACACCCAGAGGAGATTCACCACTCACACCCTGAGGAGATTCACCACTCACACCCAGAGGAGATTCACCTTCACACCGAGAGGAGATTCACCACTCACACCCAGAGATTTACCACTCACACCGAGAGGAGATTCACCCTCACACCCAGAGGAGATTCGCCACTCACACCCAGAGATTTACTATTCACACCCTGAGGAGATTTACCACTCACACCCAGAGGAGATTCACCATCACACCCAGAGGAGATTTGCCACTCACACCCAGAGATTTACCAATGACACCATAGGAGTTTACCACTCACACCCAGAGATTTACCACTCACATCCAAAGGAGATTCGCCACTCACACCCAGAGGAGATTCGCCACTCACACCCAGAGATTCACCACTCACACCCAGAGGAGATTCACCACTCACACCCAGAGATTTACCACTCTCACCCAGAGGAGATTCACCACTCACACCCAGAGGAGATTCACCACTCACACCCAGAGATTTACCAGTCACACCCACAGGAGATTCACCACTCACACCCAGAGGAGATTTACCACTCACACCGAGAGGAGATTCACCACTCACACCCAGATATTTACCATTCACACCCAGAGGAGACAGGAGATACACGCCGGCACATCTAATAAATATCATACAAAAAATATGAGTCCACAAACACGGAGAGGATATAAACACGAACGCACAGACAGGAGATACACTAAGGCACACACATATATGCAGCAAATATAGTCCACAAACACGGAGAAGATGTAAGCACAAACGCTTAGACAGGAGACACACGCCGGCACACATAAATACAGGAAATATTGTCCACAGACACGCAGCGGCTATAAACACAAACACGCTGACGGGAGATACACACAACCTGAGCATAATTATAGCGAGACGTAGAGGGGAGATAAGACACAAGTACTAAGCTGGAGATAAACACAAGCACACAGGCAAGAGACGCGCAAGCACACTCGTACTAACTTGACTATGCTGATGTTTTTCGGCAAACGAAATTTGGAAACTGGCGCACCCGCGCCTCTCAGGAAAAAAAAAAAGCGCACCAGACTCAAGTCTTATTAGCCAAGGCACTTTTTTCATTCTGTGCTAACTTCCAACTGACTGTGACAATACCGAGTTTGTCTCTGACCGACAAAGCTGACTGTGACAACACTGACTCGGACTGTGACAGAACTTTTTGAAAATCCTTGTGGCAAGACTACCTGTCTCTCTGACCGTGACGAAACCGAGTGTGACATAATTGTTTGTGTGGCTCTGATTGACAGACTTGACGAAACAGTTTCTGACTGTGACAACAATCTGACTGACATCTGTGCGTGACTATGACAAAACTTGGAGGAGTCCGACTGTGACAGTTAAAACTGGTATCTGTACAGCTCCTTGCAGATTCTCTCCCTTGTGTTTAACATTTCGTTAGTACGGTTACTCTACCTGGTGCATGCCTGAAGAAGTATTGTGGATGTGTGTGTGTGTGTGTGTGTGTGTGTGTGTGTGTGTGTGTGTGTGTGTGTGTGTGTGTACCTGCCGTGTGTGCGCGCGTGTGCGTGTATGTACCTGCCGTGTGTGCGCGCGCGCGTGCGTGCATGCGGGTGCGTGCGTGTGTGATGTGTGTGTGTGTGTGTGTGTGTGTGTGTGTGCGTGCGCGCGCGCGCGCGTGTGTGTATGTGTGTGTACAAACATTGTGCATTTCAAGTTGTATGGTTCTAATTAAGAGTTATAACACAAATATGCCAAAATATCCTTCCCATCTTAACACTGTGCAGTTCCTTCACAAAACCAGACATGTGGCCCAAGGCAGGGTCAAATCTGGTCAGCCTTTGCCATCGGTGGTAAAGCGGAAGCGAACCGAAGACGCAAATTCGCCTGAAATTGAATGTGCAAATCTTTTTAACTGCATGCTTTTTCTGTTTGTTGGTTGGTGGTTCTATTCATATTCGCTTCGATATCGAGCTGCTGAGGACGCAGCCATGTTGGTACGTTCTTTACCGAACAAGAACGGAAGAAGGCTGGCTCGTGACGTAGTTTAAGTGATACTTTCAGTGCTAGCCATGCCGACCTTGTTTATGACGTCACTGATACAGACTGCTTGGCACAAAATGGCAGCGCTTACGGTGATGTTTTTGCGTATTTCAAACGTGAAGTTTTAACGATAAGGATGAGAAAGCGAGTGGAAAACTGCTGTTTGTTATTCCAGTCCTGTCGATGGGGTCTACGAGTCTTCTTCGGTTCGGTTCCCTTTTAACTTTCAAATCTGTCGTTCTCAGTTGCTTTGCCACTGATTCCTCGCTGTCCAAACCTGCATCTGACTACCTACAGCAATTTAGCCTTGGGCAAAATATATAATTAGTTGCCAAATATTGAATAATAGTAATTAAATTGTTTATCAATAAAGTCTGTTTTGAACGTACTACTCAATACTATTTAATTAACTTTTGTATTGTTTTTTTGTTACTACATATTGGTGTTGATGTTATTTGTAAATTTCAGTGTTTTTTAATGTGTATATTTCGTCGGTGTGTACTATTTCGTGTACACATTAAAGTGTTATAACTGCAGAAGCAATAAAAGTTTCATATCTGCACTTGACTTGTAATTAGTTTGTCTTTCAATGTCCATTTGTTAACCACTTGATTTGACTGATTCGTAACTGACGAACTTTCGCCCTGATATAACCGTCATGGTTGACTGGGCGTTAAAAACCTGTTTCCTTCGACCCCCCCCCCCCCCCCCCTCTCTCTCTATCTCTCTCTGTGACGTTGAGCCACAGTGTGTGTGTGTGTGTGTGTGTGTGTGTGTGTGTGTGTGTGTGTGTGTGTGTTGTGTGTGTTGTGAGTGTGTGTCAGTGTACTTGTGTGTCAGTATGCATGTCACGGTGGTGGTTTTGTGTGTATCAGTGTACTTGTGTGTGTGTGTGTCAGTGTACTTGTGTGTGTGTGTGTGTGTGTGTGTGTGTGTGTGTGTGTGTGTGTGTGTGTGTGTGTGTGTGTGTGTGTGTTCTTTTTACGTAACTCAGTATGATATGTTTATCACTCAGCCGGTATAGTGATCAGCGTCAGTTTTGTTGCAACCGAGTTGGCGGCCGGTTGTTAGTCAGTGCGGCATCGAAGTGTGGCCATGTCAGTGTCTTTCTCATCTTGTTTACATGCTCGTAACGTTTTTTTCCCAAAACGGCATGGTCTTTAGAATGTAGTCCTAATCAATACTAGGCGTTGTTGTTACTTCACTGTTTATCGGTTCGTCTCAGATGTCTAACTTGTTTGGTCTCATTTACTGAGGACTAACGGGGCATCACTTCACTGAATCACTGACTCATCTTCGGTCTCACGGCATTGCCCATGGACTGCGCTGGGCTGACCAGTCAGTAGTAGAAGTAAGTGAACACGGTGCTTAATGTCCACAGAAACCACAAGGCTTATTAGGGACGGGGAGAACGGGGAGAAGGGGGTATGGAGGTGGGGGGAGAGGGAGATTATATATACCTATCGCTACACTGTCACCGCCAGAATGACCTGCATTAAGATGGGCAGCGATGAGAGCCGTTTTAATGTTTCATTAACTGTGAGGGACAAAGTCACAAGACAGTGTCCACAAACCACAACTTTTGAAGAGAAAGGAGAGCCGAAGCGGTATCGAACCGAGGTCCTTCCGCTTACCAGCCTACCGCCTTACCGCTAAGCCAAACCGGCTCTCCAGTAGCAGAGGCTGAAAAACAACCTAAACAACCTCACACCGTCAGCAATGATAAGACTGATTAGGTGCAATGTGACGTAACTGACCCGGCGCGTCACTGCGGAGTAGCGTCGTCAGCCACTACAGTCACTTAATCGCGGCGATATGACTGACAGTGACGACTGCTGGTTGGTTGAGTGTTGCTTTACGCTCACAGAAACCGTAGGCTTATTAGGGACACTGAGGAGCCCAGGACGACCACCTCGACTTCCACACGGCTCCTGAGCTCTAGACAACCAGTAGGTAGGTAGGTAGGTAGGTAGGTAGGTAGGTAGGGTAGGTAGGTAGGTAGTGTTGCTTAATGTCCTCGGATGTCGGCTGACATATTAGGGACAAGCTGAGACCAGTGCCGAAGCATGGTTTAATATAGCTTTACGTCCACGGAAACCAGAAGGCTCGTTAGGACGGACAGCTCAGCGGGACGGCCACACGACTCTCACACAGCTCCTCAGTGAACTATGACAACCAGTACCGCACTTCTTCTAATCTACGTCCACAGAAACCTTAAGAACTGGTAGGGACGGGGAGCCCAGGACGGCCACCTCGACTTTCATTGACACAGCTCCTGAGATCTGAGCCAGACTGTAGCCTATCGGGGTTAGTTCAGTGGTGAACTGTGCAGTTTCCATAGCACTCTCAGACACTACCGAGGGAGAACAGCACCGAACCAACGATAATAGTACCATTACGGAGCGGGGTGGGCTGCTATAACATTCTCTTAATTGGTTCCACTCGTCTGGCTTTGAACAATGACCCTGTAGCTAGTCGCCATGTACCGTGCGTCCGCACAGTTTGGCCTGGCGGATTAGCCCAACACCTATTTCCAGGCAACTAATTTTCACACCCTGCCTTCAACAACGAGGAGCACAGTCAAGCTTTTCTTTTCCGTTTTAAGAGGGTGAACGGAGGGGTCATTCTGTGTGCCGTTGGCTGCTCCAACGTTTGCATATCCAAGCTTGGGTAGCACACGCGGAGCTAGAAAGACTCAGTGGTAGCACAGCAGGTGTGCGGCCGCGCGCGTGAAGTTCGCTTCATATCAGTCACGGAGTTACTACTCCGGCCGCTGAGCCTGGACCAAATACAGGTAGAAATCCGCCTGAGATCTCGAAAGTGTTAAACTGCATAAGTACCGGTATTTTTGACTCGTTGTAGTACCTTTCCGGCAACAATTGCGGTGTTGAGTAAGCTAAAACACGCGCACGCACGCACGCACACACACACACACACACGTGACTGAGTCAACAGGAAGTTTCGTCTGTGTTGCTATGACGTCATGACACTAGCGTACAAGATGGCGGCCTTTCCTGCGGGAGGCACGGACAACATCCTTCTTATGACCGATTCCTACAAGGTAAAACCTGTCTTGTGTCTTTTAGACGGTTTGGTCTGATAGGTGCAATATTCAGGCATCTGTCCACGCCAAAAGGTATACATTTTTAGCAAGCTGTACAACACGAGGAGTTTGTGAACAGGGCTGAGGAAACGTACAGAAACCTAGTGAATGCAAGTGTACAACCCGGTATCGTTCGCTTTTGTTCGTGACAAGTTTCACTGACAGCTTGTCTAATCTCGGCTACCCGCCGGATTGAGCGACTACTTGTGGGATTTGACAGCAATCTGCTGTTCGGATATTGTACAACAGCCCGTGGTTTTCGCGGACAAAAGGTGAACGAGCAGCGGACTGGGCATGTTGTAATCTCCGGAGCTGCCGTGGGATCGATATAGAGGTTTACCCTAGCGTGTTAGATACCCGTTTGACAAAAATAGTCACCTAGCTAAATGGAGCAGCTCAGGGACCTAGCAATAAAGGATCGTTTGTGGAATTTGTCTGTGATTTTTGTTTGCGCGTTGGCGTTATTCTTGATTCGACTGTTAGAGCTATGATTAGAACTGAAACAGAAAGTAGCTCATCAGGAAGACGGGCGTGACATACATTTCGCAGAAATGCATGATGTAAGCGTACCAAATTGTACAGATGTCACAGCGTCAGAGCAGTTAACATTCATACCCTTCCCATTCTCCCTAGCTTTCAGTGTTTTCTCTGAAGGAATGCTTGTTTCTGTTATAGTGTTAGGATTTGGACCAGGAAAAAAAAAAAATCTTTCTGTTTCGGTTGGTGATTTACAATTAACAGTACTTAATACAACAGTTTTTCCAGCTTTATTGTTACATAAAAGAATACACACAACCATGAAACATTCTTTTTTAAACAAATGAACATTTGGATATTTCTAGGTGATTCTTCAAATTGTGTGACTTTGTTTTTTCTTTTCTGTAACTATTTAAGCACACAGGTGGGAAAAGCAGACTACAGGAAAGCCTTGGTATTCTGAATTTTGGTAATCCAGACATAGCAGCACTGAAGTACAACTTGGTTGTTACATGGTAGTTATAGATAAAGAAGTTAAAACATAGGACAATGAGCTGTGAGGGGGGGGTCTCTGAATCTCTCTGTAAATGCAGCCAAAGTCCACATTCTGCACCCAGAAGTCCAAATCAGGTCCAAAACCATCATTTTAATTAAAAGTTTACACAACAGTCAGGACAAAGTGAACACAGTGTATAATACAGTTCACTTTTGTTTGAGAAATCTGACATTTTCCAGTAATGAAAGAAGAGTTAAGAAAGAAAAAGAATCCTTTAATGAAATAGTTTAAGGGACTGCAGTTTTTAAAATCAGTCATACAGTCATACAGTCATAGTAGCACATACACAGAGTATCTTTCGGCTTCCTTTTTATTTTTTATTTTATTTTAATTATTATTATTGATGCTTATGTTGATAGAATAAACGTGCTTTATTTATCAGTATCCGGACAGTTATATTTGCTTATTATGTCTCGTTACTCAAATATGCTGAAGAAGGTTGAGGTAAAAAAGGGATGAGTTGCCCCCCATGGCAGGTCATGAAATTGAAAATGAGGCTGGGTGCTGCATTAACATAGTGTCATTCTTTATGGGCCAGATCATGGCAGGTCATGAAATGGAAAGCAAGGTTGACTTGTAGATCTTTGTAGATGGCAGAATGGCTGAGCAGTCTTGGATGCCAATGAAAACATGTACATCATATATAATATATACCAGTATGGATATATATATATGTTCTGCCTTAAAAAAACCCCCAAAAAACTTAAATTCCAAGCATAGCATCACAGTACCCCTTATTATACCTTGATTGGGCAAGAGACCAAAAAAGTGATTAATGAAGATTCAGTGAGACAAAAGACCATGTTTCAAATGGAGTAGGAAAAGGAGCTGATCTCTTGACCTCCCATGAACTAGCTCATGGAGAATGACTCCATCCATGTCAGTACAGAACCCAGCCTCGTTTTCAGTTTCATGACCCAATGTGACCTTCCTGATGACTGTTTTAAAGACTGGTCCAAGTGACTGGCAGTTCTCTTGTCAACTTGCATCTTCTGTCCTGCTTTAGGTGACTCATCACTACCAGTACCCAGACAACACAACTGTGGTCTGCTCCTACTTTGAGAGCAGGGGGGGCAAGTACCCAGAGACAGTGTTCTTTGGTCTCCAGTACTTACTCAAGCGCTTTCTGTGTGGCCCGGTGGTCACCAAAGAGAAGATCCAAGAAGCCAAAGAACTGTACAACGCCCACTTTGGTCAGGATGTCTTCAATGAGGAAGGATGGCTCTACATTCTGGAGGTAACTTGTAACTTGGAGGTAACTTGTTTACAAACGAAGGATACAAGGATGAAGAATTGATTTTGATGAAATTTGAGTTTAGGAAGGGAAAGAAAAAAAAAATTCATTTCATAGACGATAGAGGAATCTTTTCCCCTGGCCTTGAAACTAAATTTATGCCAAAGTTAAAACAGTTACAGACCACAAAACTAACTGCTCCATTTTGGCCTGTTAGGCCAACAGTACTTGCTGTTGACTTTCCCGTACAGGTTTTGTTTGTTGCCTTTTTCTCATCCATTATTTCATTGTTGACTGTTCCTCGTTCAGTGTTTGTTTGTTCACATGTTGTCATCAGGTGTCTTATTGTTGACTGTTTCTCGTTCAGTGTTTCTTTTTTTTTAACTTGTCATCAAGTGTCTCATTGTTGACTGCTCCTCGTTTGGTGTTTCTTTGTTCACTTGTTGTCATCAAGTGTCTCATTGTTAATTGTTCTTTGTTCAGTGTTTCTTTGTTCACATGTTGTCATCAAGTGTGTCTTGGTTGGCTTCCCCCCATACAATCAGCATCTCCTTGTTGACTTTTGCAGCATCACAAAGGACACATTCCCTTGCGTATCAAGGCTGTGCCAGAGGGAATGGTGATCCCGGTGAAAAACGTCTTGTTCACCGTGGAAAACACAGACCCCAAGTGTTTTTGGCTCACCAACTACTTTGAGGTGAAGTAGGGTTCTGTGGGGGTCATTGGTTATTCTTGTTAGTTTTCACAAATTTTATGTCAGTTTTTGATTTGTGTGTCATTGTGTCATTTTTGGAGGAGCCAAAAGTTATTTTTGATATTTATGATTTTTTGTGTAACATCAGGGAGAGGAAGGTGTAGAGAAGAGAGAGAGTTCCACAGTAAACCATGTCACATTTAATTAGACATATGTTTATGTATTTACTTGTGATGCCCAACATTCTTTAGTGTGTGTGTGTGTGTGTGTGTGTGTGTGTGTGTGTGTGTGTGTGTGAGAGAGAGAGAGAGAGAGAGAGAGAGAGAGAGAGAGAGAGAGAGAGAGAGAGCTAATGAATGAACTGTGTCACATTTTAAGTAAGTAGGTATTTATTTGTGATGCCCAGTGTTCTTCAGTCAAAGCGAGAGAGAGAGAGGGATAATGAACTGGGTTACATGTAATCATGTATGTGTTTATGAATGTATTTGTGATGCTCAGCATTCTTCATTGAGAAAGGTCTCAAGAAAACTGAAAATTTTGAACACAATCTAGTGTTACTGTTGTCTTTATTCACTCTTGATTATTTACTCAACAGTTAATTACTTGCTCATTTTTTTTCTACACTTTGGCCTAAAAATTCTTGAATATTTATGATTTTCATAATTTTTATGTTCACTTTGTGTGGTCATTCCCACACTTTCTCCATGTACTTTAATCACCTGTGTAGGTGGTGTGGACTTTGCTGTCTAGTTGTGTTGACCAGTGTCCATGTTGGTATTGCAGACCTTGTTGGTCCAAGCATGGTACCCCATGACAGTGGCCACCAACTCGCGGAGCCAGAAGGAAATCATCGCCGGCTACCTGGATGAGACGGCAGACAGTCTTGCAGGCCTCCCCTTCAAACTGCATGACTTTGGCTTCAGAGGCTCCACCTCCGTAGAGGTGGGTGCTGGGGTGGGGAGGGGGTACAGGTGATATGACCCCTTGGAAAATCACCCCAGAAGTGGGTGCTGGGGTGGGGATGGGGTTATACAGGTGATGTGACCCCTTGGAAAATCACCCCAGAGGTGGGTGCTGGGGTGGGGATGGGGTTATACAGGTGATGTGACCCCTTGGAAAATCACCCCAGAGGTGGGTGCTGGGGTGGGGATGGGGTTATACAGGTGATGTGACCCCTTGGAAAATCACCCCAGAGGTGGGTGCTGGGGTGGGGATGGGGTTATACAGGTGATATGACCTCTTGGAAAATCACCCCAGAGGTGGGTGCTGGGGTGGGGATGGGGTTATACAGGTGATATGACCCCTTGGGAAATCACCCCAGAAGTGGGTGCTGGGGTGGGGATGGGGTTATACAGGTGATATGACCCCTTGGAAAATCACTCCAGAGGTGGGTGCTGGGGTGGGAATGGGGTTGTACAGGTGTATGATCCCTTGGAAAATCACCCCAGAGGTGGGTGCTGGAGTGGGGACAGGGTTATACAGGTGATATGACCCCTTGGAAAATCACCCCAGAGGTGGGTGCTGGGGTGGGGAGGGGGTACAGGTAATATCGACCCTTGGAGAATCACCCCCAGAATATGATAATTTTGATTATTTCAGTGTGGGTGTGGACGTGACTGTATTTGTGGTTGTGGATGTGTGGGTGCTGTTTTGGGCTGTGACAGAAAGGCAGCAAGTTGGGGGGAGCATAAAAATATAAATAATGAATGACTGTGCACTTCTATGATATTAGAGGCAATGTTTTGTTTTGTTTTACTCTTATTTTACTTGATTTTTTATACTTTTACATTTACCTCAGTTGTTTTGAACTGTTTAATTGTTTTGTGTTGGACTTGAGTGAACCAGAAGAATATATTGGGTATAGCTGGAATGCAGGTGGGATGTGGATGGGTGATGCTGAGGCAGATGTGGGTATAATCTGTGTGGGGAGGGGGTGTGGATGAGGGGTAGTTGGGATGTAGGTGAGACACTGATGGGCCATAGGTGGGATGCAGATGAGGTTTAGGTAGGATGTGGACTGGATGTGGGTGGGCAGATAGCTGGGTGTGGGATGGGTCTCGGTGGGGTGCAGGGATGTGGTTGAGACACTGGTGATGATACAGGTAGGGTTTTGGTGGGGTGTGGGTGTGTAAATAGGTGGAGTGTAAAGTGGATGTGAGTTGGGTGAGAGGTTGGTTGGTGTTGGTGGTGTGTGGTTGGGGTATAGATAGTGTATGGTCTTACAGGAGTGGGGTTGGGTTAAGTTGGGGGGGAGGGCTGTAAGGGGGATGCCAGTGACATGTGGGTGAGATGTAGATGCAGCTGACACTATTGAGCAGGAAATGCTTCCTTGACTATGCACAGGTGTAGTTTATGATTGTGTATACCCACTGTCTGATTTTCCTTTCCAGTCTGCCGGTGTGGGTGGAGCAGCTCACCTGGTTAACTTTAAGGGAACCGACACTATAGCTGGCATCATGATGGCCAGGATGTACTATAGCTGCCCTGTGGCAGGATTCTCCATACCTGCTGCTGAACACAGGTGTGTGTGTGCTGTACCCCTGGTACTGAATGGGGTTGCTTGGTTCCTTGATATCTTTGTGTGTGTATACATGTGTGCACACGCGCGTGTACGTGTATGTGCGCATGCATGCATGCGTGTGTGTGTGCGCGTGTGGTATGTGTGCACGCGTGCATGCACGTGTGTGTGTGCATGCACGTGTGTGTGTTTGTACATCTTGGCCATAGTTATGTTGATGTGTACATTAAGCATTAACTGTTTGTTAAATTTTGTTAACGGTCTGTTTCAATGTACATTATGCAATATGTGTGTTCAGTGCTTTGAGCCTTAGGGTTGGTGCTTTACACATTTTCATTATTATTATTAGAGTAGTACATTAAGTATGCTTACTTGAATCAGGAAATTGGCTTTCTTCTTCATCAGGTTCTTGTTATTTGCTGGTACAGCAGTCTGATTTCCATTTTTGTTTTGAATAGTTCTGCCAGGAAATGTTTACTCAGAGCCCTTTTAGGACATCTTTGCTGTTACACCAGTGGACTGTTTTGGATTTTAGATCACCAGGAATGATTCAGTTGGTAGGACATCTGACAAGGGATTTTTCTCCCTGAGTCAACTTAGGGTATTTGTATAGCTCCTGTGTACACTCACATGTTTCAACATCTGTGTGCACATTAAAAATCCCAAACATTGGCAGCCTAACAATTGTTTAGACACACGAAAATACTGCACACACGCTGATAGAAATGGATAGTGTTGTGCCTTACCCAGCGTGAGCCGGTTTGGCCTAGCGGTAAGGCATTAGGTTGGTAAGTGGAAGGACCTTGGTTCAATACCGTTCGGCTCTCCTTTCTCTTCAAAAAGGTTGTGGTTTGTGGACACTGTCCTGTGACTTTGTCCATCACTTCCTACTGAAACATTAAAATGGCTCTCATTGCTGCCCATCTTAATGCAGGAATCATTCTGGTGGTGACAGTGTAGCGATAGGTATATAATCTCCCTTTACCCCCACCTCCATACCCCCTTCCCCCCTTCTCCCTGTCCCTAATAAGCCTTATGGTTTCTGCGGATGTTAAGCGCCATGTTTACTTACTTACTTACCCAGCTATGGTGACCTGAATTTCCAATGGGGGACAATGAAGTACTAAAAAAATATATGAAAACCCCCGAAGTATAATTGATTATCGGCTAGTGTTTTGTATTTGTCTTTTGTTTAGTGTTTTGTATTTGTCTTTTGTTTCTTGTTGCAGCACCTTCATAAAAATGGGATCCATATAGAGAGTACAAAGCCTTCAGGAACATGGTGATAACATTTGTCTGTTGGTTTTCTGTTGCAGCACCATCACAACATGGGGCCAGAATGGAGAGTATGAAGCCTTCAAGAACATGCTGACCAAGTTCCCCACAGGGTTGGTTGCTGTGGTGAGCGACAGCTATAACCTGTGGAATGCCTGTGAGCACGTGTGGGGCGAGCAGCTGAAAGAGGTCATCGAGAAAAGGGGTGATTCGGGGACCCTCGTTGTCCGACCAGACTCTGGAAATCCACCGGAAATAGTTGTCAAGGTAGGGGCAGACTTTGTGTGGGTGAAATTACCTGCAAATACTTGTGATTTTGAGGGGCAGGTTCTTTGTGTGAAAACGAAAATCCCCAGAAATAATTGTCAAGGTAGGGCACAGAAATAGTGGTCATGGTAAGGGCAGATTTGTATATGAAAGTCCCAGAAACAGTCTTCAGTGTTGGGGTAAATTTTATGTGTGGAAAGAACAACAACTAGGGATTGCATTGGCTGGAAGGGATGTGTGTGACATTACACAGAGCACTGAGACGTTTCACCATACACCACTGCAATACAAGCACACTATGATAAAACTCCAGCTTATATCTGAGAAAATTCTGATATCTTTTAGAAGTGTGTTCGAGAGTGTTGGAGCTATATGTTTATCGTATGACTGAGTGTTGACAGATGGAATGCACAGTATTCAGCTATCTGTGAAAGAATCAACAGTTAATTAGTGCTCAAAATATGTAACAATGGTATTAGAGGATGTACCTCTAATGGAGTTTATGTACCTTGTATTTACAAGCTTGCCAGGTGGGAGAGTTACCGTAGGTGACTCAGGTATTTGTTGTTGTACTTGTGTTATGTATTTCGAGCGCTAATTAACTCCCTTGTTTGTTGATTCTGCACGAGCGCTCTGGGCCTCGTTCTGTTTCAGATTTTTATCTGCAGAAGATCAAAGTTGCCTACATGATGTGTAGATCTTGACTATATCAGAAAGGTAGACGGGGTTTGTGGAGACTTTTCAGTTTCGCCCCTGTGTACTGTTTTATATACCCCTGATGTACTGTCACCCTGTGCACTCTTTTCACCATGCTGTGTTGCCACTGTCAGGTGTTGGACATCCTGGGCCAGAAGTTTGGCTCCAGCAAGAACAGCAAGGGCTACAAGATGCTGCCAAACTACCTGCGTGTCATCCAGGGTGATGGCATCAGCTACGAGACTCTGGGGGCCATTCTGGAAAACATGAAGAAGCATGGCTGGAGCGCGGAGAACCTGACCTTTGGCAGCGGTGGCGCCCTCTTGCAGCGCATGGACAGAGACACCCAGAAGTGCGCCTTCAAGTGCAGCTATGCTGTCATTGATGGCAAAGAGGTGAGGGGACGAGACTGATGGGAGTAGTCTTTGCATCTTCTTCTGGCTTGTCTTGCTCAGGGCTCCACACCCGTGAAAACTGATGTGCTTCCATGTTTCAGTAAATGTGTTGCTCCTTTCTGTATCATTTGTGTGTGGGTTTTTTCCCCCATGGTAAATTCAGGTTTCTTTGTGTGTGTGTGTGTGTGTGTGTGTGTGTGTGTGTGTGTGTGTGTGTGTGTGCATGTGTGTGTGTGTGTGCATGTGTGTGTGTGTGTGTGTGTGCGCGCCTCCCAGCCAGCAGATTAATTCCTGATGTTCCTCTGGGATGAGGTGAAGGATGATGATTAGGTTTGGGGTGGGGGAGGGGGGGGGTGAGGAGGGAGCTTTTTCCTTTTTGTTTCTCATGGCCCATCATGTTTACTGAACTCAGAAGCAGTTCTCCTAACCCACTGATCCCAGCATCCCCTCCTTTAGTGCCATCCAGAGCCCATTCCACAATGTGGCCTGACTTCTGAAGATCTCCAGGAGAGATGTTGATATAGGCTGCTGTTTGGACTGAAGGAGATGCTGCAGGGCTGTGGATGCATCTGCCTCCTCATTTTCAGGACTTAGGGAATAATTTTGACCCAGTTCCGTGCTGTGGAAGTGTCTGTGGTTTTACCCTCCTTATTTCATGACTTAGGGAATAGTTTTGACCCAGTTCAATGCTGAATTTTGTTTCTGTGTGCCAAGTGTGGATTGCTTGCCATATATTGCTGTGTGTGGATAGTACCTTTATTTATTTTTTCTCTAACTGTTCGTGTTTATCGTATAAATGTGTTGCAGAAATGGGATGTTTGTTGTTTTTGTGAAGCTGTGGGTTATTGTTTTGTCATATTTTTATTTTGCTGTCAAATGGCTTTCCCCATGCAAGAATGCACACACACACGCACACACACACACCAAGAAAAGAAGAAGAAAAAGATTAAAAGTAAGTTGTATATAGTTGTATGGACCACTTAGTGCATAATTTATGACCATGTAAACAGCCAGTCCTGTGTTGCAGGTGAACCTGTTTAAACAGCCAATCTTGTTTTACATGTGAATGTGGTTAAACAGCTGGTCACGTGTTGTAAGTGAACATGACTAAACAGCCAGTCCTGTGTTGCTGGTGAACATGTTTAAACAGCATGTCCTGTGTTGCAGGTAAATGTGTTCAAACAGCGAGTCCTGTGTTGCAGGTGAATGTGTTGTTTAAACAGCCTGTCCTGTGTTGCAGGTGAACATGTTTAAACAGCCAGTCCTGTGTTGCAGGTGAATACATTTAAACAGCCAGTCCTGTGTTGCAGGTGAACGTGTTTAAACAGCATGTCCTGTTTTGCAGGTGAACATGTTGTTTAAACAGCCAGTCCTGTGTTGCAGGTGAACGTGTTGTTTAAACAGCCAGTCCTGTGTTGCAGGTGAACGTGTTGTTTAAACAGCCAGTCCTGTGTTGCAGGTGAATACATTTAAACAGCCAGTCCTGTGTTGCAGGTGAACGTGTTTAAACAGCATGTCCTGTTTTGCAGGTGAACATGTTGTTTAAACAGCCAGTCCTGTGTTGCAGGTGAACGTGTTGTTTAAACAGCCAGTCCTGTGTTGCAGGTGAACGTTTTAAGCAGCCAGTCCTGTGTTGCAGGTGAATGTGTTTAAACAGCCAATCCTGTGTTGCAGGTGCAGGTGTTTAAACAGCCTGTCCTGTGTTGCAGGTGAATGTGTTTAAACAGCCAATCCTGTGTGTTGCAGGTGCAGGTGTTTAAACAGCCTGTCCTGTGTTGCAGGTGAACATGTTTAAACAACCAGTCCTGTGTTGCAGGTGAACATGTTTAAACAGCCAATCCTGTGTTGCAGGTGAATGTGTTTAAACAGCCAGTCCTGTGTTGCAGGTGAACATGTTTAAACAGCCAGCCCTGTGTTGTAGGTGCATGTGTTTAAACAGCGAGTCCAGTTTTGCAGGTGAATGTATTTAAACAACCAGTTCTGTGTTGCAGGTGAATGTGTTTAAACAACCAGTCCTGTGTTGCAGGTGAATGTGTTTAAACAACCAGTCCTGTGTTGCAGGTGAACATGTTTAAACAGCCAGTCCTGTATTGCAGGTGAATGTATTTAAATAGCCAGTCCTGTGTTGCAGGTGAATGTGTTTAAACAGCCAATCACAGACCTGGGCAAGAAGAGCAAGAAGGGACGTCTGACTCTGGAGAATCAGGGGGGGAAGTTCGTCACCATTGAGGAGGGCAAGGGCGACCCCAAAAAGGTATTTGGAATGATTAATTATAGTCGCAATCTTCTTCCATGTTGTGTTTTCCCCGTTCAACATTTTGACGATTCTGACACTTTTAGTGCATGCTGGGTTATGTTGGTGTGTCATGATCCACCAAACTCTGACATGGAGGACAGGGTCTTTAACGTGTGTAGGTGACATTCAGACTTTGTAAACTGTTCAGGGTCACCAGAACTGATATAAATGTGGAGGGCTGTTTGACTTTTAGACTGAAACTGAACTGAAGCTGAAAGTAACATATGATGTTAAGATTAAGTGGTGAAAAAGAATGGCAAATGAAGAGTTTGTTGTTCTTGATATGATTCTGAAGTTCTAGACGTGGAGAGCTTCTTACATACATTCTTTGTTTTCCATTCACGCTTTTCAAGAGATTAAGGACAGGTTCTTAAAGGCTGTGTGTATAATTTTGTTTTTCATTCATATTTTTCAGGACATCATGGTAACGGTGTTTGAAAACGGAAAACTCCTTAAAGACTACTCTTTTGATGAGGTGCGAGAGAATGCGGAAATTGACCTGGTGAAGAAGAACGTCCCTGCGAACTAGACTATGAGTGCAAATCATGGCAGAGCTGCTGGTGTCCATGGCATTGGAAACAGAGGACTCTAGAAACATGGAAACATCTACCCATGCTGCCACCTTTCTGGCCGCAGCATTGGTACAACTGGAAACATAGAGACACGGAAGCATCTTTCCATTCTGCCAACTTTAGCATCCCCACAGCTGGTGACACATGGAACATCTTGCCACCATGCCAATTTCAGCAGTACCACAGCTGGTGAAACTGGGAGCATGGGAACACCTTCCCCTATATTCCCACCTTTCCAGCTGTGGCAGTATCTGCTGTCAGACTGGGACCTTGGAAACATCTTGGAATATTTCCAGCTTTAGCAGTACTGCAGCTGTTTTGCAGCTTTAGCACTGCTGCAGCTGTTTTGCAGCTTTAGCACTGCTGCAGCTGTTTTGCAGCTTTAGCAGTACTGCAGCTGTTTTGCAGCTTTAGCACTACTACAGCTGTTTTGCAGTTTTAGCACTTCTACAGCTGTTTTGCAGCTTTAGCAGTACTGCAGCTGTTTTCCAGCTTTAGCAGTACTACAGCTGTTTTCCAGCTTTAGCAGTACTACAGCTGTTTTGCAGCTTTAGCAGTACTACAGCTGTTTGCAGCTTTAGCACTCTACTACAGCTGTTTTTCAGCTTTAGCACTACTACAGCTGTTTTGCAGCTTTAGCACTTCTACAGCTGTTTTGCAGCTTTAGCAGTGCTACAGCTGTTTTGCAGCTTTAGCAGTACTGCAGCTGTTTTGCAGCTTTAGCAGTGCTACAGCTGTTTTGAAGCTTTAGCAGTACTGCAGCTGTTTTCCAGCTTTAGCAGTACTACAGCTGTTTGCAGCTTTAGCACTACTACAGCTGTTTTGCAGCTTTAGCACTACTACAGCTGTTTTGCAGCTTTAGCACTTCTACAGCTGTTTTGCAGCTTTAGCACTACTACAGCTGTTTTGCAGCTTTAGCACTACTACAGCTGTTTTGCAGCTTTAGCAGTACTACAGCTGTGTTCCAGCTTTAGCACTACTACAGCTGGTGACTTTTGATACGTAAAAACATCTTCCCATCCTGCCGCCTTTCCAACTGTAGCAGAAACACCACCACCACCACCCCAACAACAGCCATTACATGCAGGGAATTGGCCCACCACCTTGCTGTCTGCAGCAATGCTACAGTTGGTCACAGTTCATACAGCCGGTGATGCCAGAAACATACCGTGACCATTCCAACTGCAGCAGAAACAGAAACGCAAAACAGCCATTAGATACAGAGAATTGGCCTGCCACCTTGTTGGTTGTAGCAATGCTGCAATCGGTGACACCGGCTACATCTTGCCACTGTTCTAGCTGTAGCAGTGCTACGGCTGGTGACACTGGGAACATGGGAACATCTTGCCACCTTCTAGCTGATGCGCTGCTATATCTAGTGACACTTGGAATGTAAAAATACCTTGCCACCTCCTAGCTGTGATGTTGCTGCAGCCAGTTATGCTGGAAACACAAAAGCATCTTGTCACCACAGCAATGCTATGGCTGGCGGCACTGGAAACATGGACATATCCCACAGCACACTCTCAGCCTTGCATTGCCACTCACTCAAAACAAACACCAGTGAACATAATTAATGGACTCACCCCCCCTAGTTCCCCCCCTCCCTCCCACCACCAAAAAAATGGGTGGATAAAATAAACAGTTTATTGTACAGTCTTATCACCTGGAAGTAGCCCAAACTCACCACTGGCAAGATTGCTGAAGCGTTGAACTTTTCCCTGGATTGCACAGGGATTTGGCTTCGAGACCTGCAGTGTTACAATGGAAACGGGGAGCCGTCATTTGGGGGGGGGGGGGGGGGGGGGGGGATGTAGAATTGATACAGTTGGTATTGTATTGCAACCCATCTTGCCACCATGGCAGCTGTAGCATTGCTACCACTGGTGGTGGTAGAAACCAGGAAATATGTCCCCATCTTGCCACCACACCACTGGTGGTGTTGGAAACAGGGAAACATATCCTGATCTTGCCACCATGGTGTTGGTGTTGAAAATGGGGAAACAGCCCTGGGTTGCCGCAACTGCGCCTGTAGCATTGCTACAGCTGGTGGTGTTGGACACAAGAAAATGTCCCCATCTTGCCACAGCTTCATCTGTAGCATTGCTACAGCTTGTATGTTAAAAATATTTTAAATAAGAGACTTCCATAGTAACAGCCTGCTTTCATTCAATCTACCTTTATGCATGCAAAGTCTTTTTTGTTTTATGAAAAAGGATTTTTACGTCCATGTTTTCCAACTTTTGTGGATATTTATTGCTGTGTTTCCAACCATCATGGCTTTCTCGGTCATACATGTTACCTGACCGGGGTCCTGCCATGCTGTTGCACTGCTCTACTATTGCTTTAGCACAAAACCATCATTCTTGTCATTGCCTTTTACAAATGACTGTTGCACTGATGTTTTCTTCACTGGTATATTTGTATGCAATTTTAGTCTTTCAAAATCCAGTCTTGCTAGAATCAAACAAGGCTTGTAAAGTTGGGTGAATGTTCTTGTCTCAGTCCATTGTTGTGGAGAAACAGAATGACCAAAGGTATTATACACCAAGATAGTGCAGTCTGCCTTATGGCCTACTGACAAAAAAAGGGGAAATGTAGGATTTCCTTGAATTGAACTGGTGCTGCCACCTATCCTCCTTCACTGACGACAGCAGGAACATCATGTAGACCATGAAGTGTTGTCAGAAAGAAGAGGCACATCATAATTATGCCATATATTAATGCTGTCATGTTCCTCGGTAGATCAGATGCATCATAAATGTCCTTTTTTATGTATTATTCACTTCCCATATTAGTCTTTGGATTTTGCAGTTGGACACTCGGCCAGTTTCAGAGTCAGAGGGCATTAATTCTCTGCGGTGGTCCTTGCATTTTGGTGTGGACTGCCTTAACTTGGTATATAATATCTTAGCAATGACTGTTCTGAATCTGCATATGTTGGGAAATACATGGGGTGAGGGTCAGGGTGTCAGTGATGAAAGAAGTGATCACTACTGAGGCGTTTTAGCCTTAACATCATCAGCTGCATTCTGAAAGTAAGATAAAGGAAAGGTAAGCCTGGTGAAGACTTGCTTCATGTTCGTTTTGCAAGAAGTGCTTGGTTTTCTCACACATCTTCCACCCGTGCAATTTGGTGCATAGTTTGTGCTGTGCATCTAGTGCTTGTGTTTGCATGCATATTGGCCAGAATAAAAATGGGATGAAAGAGAATGTTCTGTTTCACCTAGGGTTTTGAATGACAATTGCATGAATTGTTGTCTTAAACACAGTTACCAGCCAATGCCCCCTTAACTGGTGGTATCTTTCAGGTGTGTAACAAGCATGTTGATAGGTGTGGTACTTGGTGTTCTTGACCCTTGTTATCTGCCTTTGGTGCTTGTGATATTTGTTACATTCTTGTGTTTCTTTTGGATGCTTGCTGTGCTTATCATAATCAGGGCATGTGATGTTGATGCACGGAGACTCATTTAAACTTGCCACATGTTTCTTGATTCATCTCAGATTCAGTGAGTTTGTTTTTTCCCTGCATGCTGCCTAGGAATCCTGGGTTACAGTTACTGTGGATGTGGTTGGGTAAGGATATGGACTAAGAGTCAGCTTTTCACTTGGTGTGATTGGATAAAGACTGACCTAAAACAAATCTTGATCTGTAGTTACGGTTGCTGTTCATGTGATTGGTAGAGGCAGAGCAGGAACACAGAAAATCAGATTTAAAGTTACTGTTGATTGATTGGTTAAAGACAGAGACATAGAAAGTGTAAAGTTACTGTTGATTGATTGGTTAAAGACAGAGACATAGAAAGTGTAAAGTTAAGTTACTGTTGATTGATTGGTTAAAGACAGACCTAGAAAGTGTAAAGTTTCCATTGATGTGACTGCACTAAAAAAAAGATATGCAGAAGCATTTTTTTAAGTTACTCTGGATGTGACTTAGAATACCAGTTAAGCTGTAAGTGAAAGTATGTGAGGAAATGAAACCTGGAACGCATTTGCACTCAGTTTCGTGATGTTGCAGTTAGAGATCTTGATTTTGTATGTTGCAGGACCTAACTTTTGGTTCAGATACGACAAGAGGGGAGTGCATATGGGAATTAGATGGTGCTTAAGTTGTTTGAAGTGTGGGGGCTTTCACCTGGTCATCACTGAAGTGGTTGCAGTCAGTGGTGGTGTGGACAAAAATTCACCTCAGGGTAGCCTCAGATTGCATAGGTTTTGATCTTCCGAGAGGGACATTTTCAGGGTGGATGTCGCCCGAGACCCACCTAAATTTCAGAGTTTTTCTATCAGATCAATTCCCATGCCTGGAGACTGGATAAAGATGAAACATGCAAAATCATATTTAAAGTTACTGTGGATGTGATTGGATAAAGATGAAACATGCAGAATCGAGTTTAAAGCTGCTGTGGGTGTGCTGGGATACGGCCAGAGACCTAGAAAATTAGATTTGAAGTCGCTGATGACAACTGACACTTTTGAAAATTCTCAGAATTGTGCATTGTGATCTCTGCCATTTGTTGTACAATGCAAGCCCCTGTGTTTCATGACATGTTTTTTTGTTTGTTTGTCTTTTGTACTTCCAGACCACTGTGCATTGTGACATGTGTTTTACTTACAGAGCACAGGGTTTCATGCGCCATGATGTGTGTTGTGCCATCCATTGTGTGTTGATTGGCAGCATATTCACCACACATCACCTTGGCCTTTACACAAACTTAATGGGGTTCTGCTTGGCCAAAGAAGCACAGGTTGATATTTTGGTGTACTCGTGACTTGTGTGGTCTTTTTCTCTAAGACTTGTAGTGAAAGCCATCTCCTTCCATAACACCGTATTTGTGCGAGAGTATTGCTTAAAAGTAGTCTTATCACCCCCCACCCCCCTCACCCCCAAAGTACATTGTGCAGATTGTGCGTTAAAAAAAATGAAATAGTTTTTTGTTGTTATTTTGTTTGGATGTTTCAGCTGGGAAATATTTTCTTCTAGATTTATATTTTAAAAAAATAATTGTTTAACAGCTGCTCTAGATAGCAAATTTAACGAGAGGTGCTGAATCAGCCTGTGAGAACAGTTCTAGACAAAGCATTTTGTTAATAAGAGTCCCAAAACAATTCTTGGTAGTCACCTACTTTTGCCCAGGTAAAATAATGGTCCTCTCATTTTGCTCCAGTAATGATGTATGTAAGGCCTTCAGAACTGAGGGTAACTGATGTGGCCTTGCATTGTGTTTTATGTGTTGGTCATTATTTATTGGACTGTTGTGAGTGTATTAACTATTATCACAGTCATGGCCCAAAATCATGCTAAGTCATGCCGAAGAGCATTTTAAAGGTAGGTGATAGTTTTTGATCAGTGTGAAAAATGTGAGTTGCATTTATGCCACATGAAAACAAATCTTAGTTGCAATAAGGCCCAATTATCCAATCCACTGTTTTTGTCCCGTATTACATGTGTACATCACATTTACGCCCTACCCCATGTGTACATTACATTTACACCCCACCCCATGTGTACATCACATGTACACTCCACCTATGTGTACATGACGTTTACATCCCACCCATGTGTGTACATTTACACACCACACACTTGCAATCCACCCCATGTGTACATCACATTTACACATCACCCAATGTGTACATCACATTTACACCTCACCCCGTGTGTACATCACATTTTACACCTCACCCTCTGTGTATATCACATTTGCACCCCGCCCCATGTGTACATGACGTTAAATGACCAGATACATTATGTTCAGTGTCCGGCATCCTGTTATGTGTGAACCTGGATGGAGGCTGGGGATATCTTGTGTCCTCTCATGTCTGCATTCTCAGGGCTGTTAGTTGATTCCGCTTTCCTGTCTCCTTTCTTGTTCTTTTACTTAGTCCTCTTGCTCTCTCTGTTTTGTCATTTTTCTACTGATGGTCCATGCTCCTGACTTTCCCTCCAGAAAATTCTCCAATATTTTCATTAAGAAATAGGCTTTCTTGTATGGCTCTTGTTGAACGACTAGGAGATGATGGTAGGTGGTATGTGCAGCTTGCTGCAAAATGGCGCTGGTATTTGCCATTGTATGTTAACATAATATATACAGTTTTGTATTGTTTCTGTTCATTCCTTTTTTATACTCTTTCAGTATACATTTTTTATATGCATTATCTGGTATAGATAAATCAGATGGAATGCACAATGACATCAATATATCCTAGCTTGATATACTTTTTTTAAGCAATGGTGATATCAAGGGGAGTAACTCTTTGAAAATTTGTGTTTGGTGTTTGTGTGTGTATGGATTGATTTTGTAGATGTGACTTGAAATAGGGTTTATTGTGAGATGAGTTTTGAAATGTGCATTTTGCTTATGACAGAGTTAGATCATCCTGAGGTGACATTCTGTGGTTGACAGGACTTAGACTCAAGTTACTTATTACCATCATGTGCATGTACATTATATTTACATCCCACTTATATACCCCCCCCCCCCCCCCCCCCCCAACATCCTATCCTGTGTATGTGCATAACATCTAATGATATACAACAAAATCAAACAAAGTTTGAGTGGACATGTATATGTGTACATGTGTTTGTCAAAACTAGTATTAGTAGTCACATTTCACAATTTTTGTTGAAATATGTTGTACAAAACTAACTTAGTAACCACAACATGGGTATTGAACAGTTCTTGGTGTGGTTTGAAAAAAGAGATCTCTACCTAAATCATGCTTTGGAAATAATTAGTCAATCATTTAGTCAGAGCACAGTATTATACTACTGTAGCGGAGAGTATTTTTTATGCAAATTAGTTTTGAGAATAAATCAGCCATGGCTTTGTATGTTGTTGGTGTAATAAATAACTGCCTCTCAGGCCAGACTTTGTGCATAATCGACAGTAACCTGTGTACTGGTTTTTCTTGTAGTGATATTTCCCTCTCAGTACATGAACAGTATGATTTTAAGTCCTGCAGTTCTCAGTTTTTGTTGATGGCTGCAGTTCTGGTTTAATGCCCCACTTTCAGTAACACTGTGCTCCAGAAGGGTTCAGATTTCGGGTCACAACCTGCCAGCTTCAGGGACGTTCCTCCACATATGGGACCCCCTTCCACCACATACCCTGTTCACACCCAGTACCACATCCCAAAAAACCCATCCACACCCACCCACATCCTGGTGCCCTGTTGCTACACTCATTGTACATCCCAACACCCCATTCTGACATTCATCCACATCCGATTGCAACACTTATCCACACCCCAACACCCCATTGCAGCTCATCCGCACCCCATTGCAACACTCATCCACACCCTAACACCCCATTGCAACACTCATCCACACCCCACTACCTCATTGCAGCTCTCATCCACACCCCAACACCCCTTCGCAACACTCATCCACACCCCATTGCAGCACTCATCCACACCCCACCACCCCATTGCAACATCCATCCACACCCTAACACCCCATGGCAACACTCATCCACACCCCGTCACAAAACTCATCCATACCCCATTGCAACATTCATTCACATCTCAACACCCCACAGCAATGCTCATCCACAACTCAAACTCCCCATTGCAGCACTTGTCCACACCTGAACACCCCATTGCAACTCGTCCACACCCCAATACCTCAATGCAACTCATCCACACCCCAACACCCCATTGCAACACTCATCCACACCCCAACACCCCACTGCAACTCGCCCACAACCCATAGCAACACTCATCCACATCATAACACCCTGCAGTAACACTCATCCACACCTGAACACTCATCCATACCTCAACACCCCAACACCACTTAGCAACAAACACTTGCACCTGAATGTCCCATTGCAATACTCATCCACAGCCCAGTGCAGCACACATCCACCCCACAACACACCATTGCAACACTGATCCGCATCCCAGTACACCATTGCAAGACTTGCACACACCCCAACCACCCACAGAAACACACATATGCACCCCAACACACCGTTGTAATGCTGGTCCACATCCCAGCACACCATTGTGACACTTGTACATCCCACCCCCCAACACCCCATAGAAACACACATACACACCCCAACACACCATTGGAACACTGGTCCACATCCCAGCACACCATTGCAACACTTGTACACCCCCCCACCCCCCAACATCCCATAGAAACACACATACACACCCCAACACACCATTGGAACACTGGTCCACATCCCAGCACACCATTGTAACACTTGTACACCCCCCAACGCCCCATAGAAACACACACCCCATCACACCTCTGCGACACTTGTACACACCCCAGCACACTGTTACAACACTTGTACACACCCCTAATGCCCCATAGAAACACACATACCCTACTTCCATCCCAATCCATCGTAAGCACATGCTCATACTAACCCTGTGAACATTTCACACACCTGTTAACCCAGCCATTGAACACTCCACACCCTATCTCAAAAAAACACATCATCCCCACATTACCATTTCCTCATTCGGAGCTGACCCATGTATTGTTCTACTAACCAAGCTTTGATCTTTGTGCTGATTCATTGTAATCTGTATACAGCACATACACAAGATTTGAACTCCAGTGGTTGGACCCATGTACTGTTGGTACGAATAATTGTAGATTTGTCCCACGTAGTACATGCACAAGATTTTTTCTTTTATAGTGCCTCTTTGTCCCATGTACTTAATAATTCAGTACTCCAAACGCTTTGGTCCATCTGCTACTAGAACTTTGACCCCCCATGTTGACCTGTTGTGCAGCTAGCACTTTGACCTATGTGCTACTAGTATTTTAACTCATTACTATTAGTACTTTGACCAGTCTACCACTAGTGACTCAGCTGGACCAGTGGCAGTGTACTAGTAGTAGTTTGACCCATGTGGCTCTAGTGTTTTTGACCCATGTATTGTAAATACTGTGACCCATCTGACACTAGTATATATATTATATGTACTTTGACTGCTGGAACAGTGTTGTATTAGCAAAGATATGCTACACCAAGCTAGTGCAGTCCTTGTAATAATGATAATAATAAAGTACATTTATTATGCGCTCATCAACGCCCTGAGCGCTTGCATGATACATGTATATTAACACAATATTCTGTACACATGTAGAGCACAGTCCTACCAAACGGTCTACTAAATAATAATTTAAAAACAATAAAATTGTGAGGACAGATTTCATTTAGACCACTTGAGCAGGCTTTTTGATTGACTGGATCAGACGGTATTTCTTCTTCACCTTCATTGACAACAGCAGGAATGTCACACCGGCCACAAAGTGTCATTATTGTTGTACTAGAGGTACTTTGTCTGGATGGTAATTCAACTCTGCATTTGTCCACTTTGATATTTCATTTATTTGCCTTTGTGTTTTTGAGCTACTAGAGGTACTCTGTCTGGATTGTAATTTAACTCTGCAGCTGTCCACTTTGATACTTCATTTATTTGCCTTTGTGTTTTTGAGCTACTAGAGGTACTCTGTCTGGATTGTAATTTAACTCTGCAGCTGTCCACTTTGATACTTCATTTATTTGCCTTTGTGTTTTTGAGATACTAGAGGTACTTTGACTCTGTCTGGATGGTAATTCAACTCTGCAGCTGTCCACTTTGATACTTCATTTATTTGCCTTTGTGTTTCTGAGCTACTAGAGGTACTCTGTCTGGATGGTAATTCAACTCTGCAGCTGTCCACTTTGATACTTCATTTATTTGCCTTTGTGTTTCTGAGCTCTTTTTGAATTGCACCGAGTGAATGTTTACAGCTACAGTTGATCTGCACTTTATTTCTCTGCCAGATGTGTACGATCTTATGTAAATTTGGAAAATAGCCACAAAAGCTATCTGCAGTTTATGATTACTTGTAGATATTTTACAAGTGTTGTACATGTGTAAATGAGAATGCACATACAGTATAGTCATGATACCTATAAACAGACATTTTATATCTCTGTGGGTGTATAATTTGGTTTTGATTTTTTGTTTGTTTTTCGTATGAATAAAGTTATGTTTCTTCAAACAACTACTTTGCTGTTTTCTGAATTAAAAAAAGAAGAAGTTTGTGTCAGTGTCAGTCCAACTTGCCCTGACAAACCTTTGAGGTCATTTTCATGTATTTGGCCATGCTTGTTATTGTAGCAGGACCTTTCAAACTTAGCATTTCAACAGCTTTCGCACTTCACTGAAGCCTCAGAGTTCAGGAGCTGTGTGAAAGTCGAGGTAGCCGTTCGGGGCTCTCCGTCCTAATGAGCCTTATGGTTTCTGTGGACGTAAAGCAACTTTGAACCATTGGTCAGTTTGTCCCTAATATGTCAACCAACATCCGAAGACATGAAGCTCTACACCATCATCATCACTAAAGCTTAGAGTTAGAGCTATGTTGAAAAGGTGTCAGTAATTTGTGACCGAGCTGAGTTCAAACATTGTATAATGGTTACTTTGTCACTCCTTTTTCTCTGATTATGATATAGCCTTCATTTATCTGTCAGCTCTCCTTCACTTTCAATCAAGACAGCTCCGCTCTTCCTCTGACTCAGAAATCTACGTATTCCACATGTTAAGACCAAAACACTTGGTCCATATCAAACTCCAAGCACTGGTTTACAATATCCTTCCTTCGGTGCCGGAAAACAATGCTCGGAGTGTGGGTCCATAGGAATTCTTTGCCTCGTGAAAATGATTAAACAGTCAGTCAATCACGGCATTTAAAACTGCTCTGAAGATTGATCAGCTGACATAATTAATTGTGAGGGGAAAAGTCACAAAGGCCTGTTCATAAACCACACCTTTTGAAGAGAGAGGAGAGCCAGAGAACACTGATTCTGCCGCTGCAGGCCACAAGCTGTGACACTGTCATGAGTGTCTGTGGCGCCACATGGTACAGCACTGAGAAACAAGCTGAACAAAACTTCTGTAACATTTTCCCTGAGCGTCCAGAAAAGATTACTCATTTATCTCCCCTGATGACAGTTAGAACCTTTCTTTTCGGGGATGTGACCACCATAACGCAGCAAGACCAGACTCTTGGGTTATGCTGTGCATGCCATAGGAACTGGCCCCCCTTCTTTTCTTTGTGCTTTACGTCCATAGAAGGCACATATAAAGACTTATTAGAGACGGGGGAAGAGTGGTGGTGGTGGTGGTATGGGGTATATGAGTAGCTTGTCCTTTCGCTCCGATCCGTCAAGACCAAAGAGACCATCAGCCACCACCAGAACAACAATGTTGGTTGACTGTTGCTTTACGTCCAGTCAGAAACCGTAGGCTTCTTAGGGAATCAATATTTCAATCAATATTTTATTTTATGTCTGTTCACATCGAGGTGATATTAGACAAAAACATATTATTTATACTAATTTTCCCACAGGACTATGAACAATCGATTTGACAATATTAGTAATAACATCAGTATTATACAAAATACCTCTTACAAGTTACATTGTTGTAATCATTTAAGTCATATCCATTTTTCGGAAGTAACTCTGTAGCAATAGGACATTCAAGAAGTATGTGTTTAACAGATAAGATATGTTTACAAACGCATGTCACATTCTGCGAATATTTAGTGTTCCATGAATTTAAACGTAACTTGTATATATATTTCTCTAGAACAAGAAGGTATTGTAAATTTACTTTCTTCAATTTGTTTCTATACAGTCTTCTTAAGTAGTGAATTAATCTCATGAGATGATAGTAGTAGGTTATTGGATGATATCTCAGACATGTTTTTCATTGCACCTTGTTTAGCTAATTTGTCTGATATTTCATTCCAATAAAGACCACAATGAGATGGTACCCAACAAAACTCAATCCCAATACCCTTGTACATGATACAATGTATTAAATACTTTACTTCATAAAATATATCCCCTCTCATTTTACAGTTCCAGTTTTTCAATGCACAGAGAATTGATTTTGAATCAACACAGATCGCAAAATTATATATTGCTAACTGAATATTGCATATGTAGTTTAATGCCATTAATATTGCATATAACTCAGATGTAAATATGGAAAAACCCTTCCCTAAGTAAAAAGATTTTGCACTAAATATCTTTAGTGAGATCAAAATTGATTTATGGTCAGGAGGTATATTTTTCTGCACCAAACACACTCCTAAAGAAGCAAAAGCATCAATAGTAAAGCAATTAAATTAGCCATTGGTGTTCCGGTGCATACAAATACCAGCAAATCTTAAGCAGAAGCAGGAATTATATCTCTCTCCGAACAATGTAAATTGGTGATTTCAAAATACGTTATCAGAAGTCTTGCAGTCATTAATTCGGTAACAGAAGAATTTTTTAGATTCAAATAAAGAGACTATCTCAAAAGTGCTCAGAACATATCTATTCCGCCAATCAGAAATTATACAAACGATTTGATTAACGAATGTAACATAGATATTAAAAAATCAATTCCAGTTCTCCCTACATCACCTCAAATGCCACAGTGGGAACACATAAATGCCAGATTTGATATTGATTATACTGATTTGAAGAAAAGTGAATCAACAAACATTTTAGCTATACAAGTAAGAGAACATCTAAATAATAAATATCAAAATCATATTAAGATTTTTACTGATGGTTCCATTCTGGAATCATTACACAGCGGAGCAGGATTCGTTATTCCTGAATTAAAAGTGCTTATTAGGGACGCGGGGAGCCCAGGACGGCCACCTCGACTCTCACACAGCGGTTGCTGCTGTTGTGTTGCTTAATGTCCTCGGATGTCGGTTGACATATTAGGGACAAGCTGAGACCAGTGCGTGAGCATGGTTCAATATTGCTTTACGTCCACGGAAACCATAAGGCTTTTTGCGAAGGATCACGGTAATCGTATTTAGCGCTAAACACTGCGTCACATCCAGCACACTTGTGAGAACAGGAAAAGACCTAGGTCATCATTGGCCCTTTCTACAGCCAACCAAAAGTCATGTTATAAATAGCTTCGGGTGACTGCATGTAAACACATCGGCTCTGCGCATGCGCACAGGTGACTGTGACGTCAGGCAGGTGAGTGGGAAAAGCCCTGTTGATGACGAGCGTGTTGACTGTTCACCTCACACGGAAGCGTCGACATTCCTAACGGATTTACTGTGGTGTGAACAAGCTGCGCTAGTACAAGGAAGAGCTGAGAGTGTTGACAGGTAAGTCAGTGAAACCTTACAGCTTGACAGAGGCTGCTGACCAGGTGTTACATGTACTGTGAGTGACAATAATCGACCAGTTGATATTGCGGTGGTCGACAAAACGAAAACGTGCGTATGAATTGTTTGAGAATGAAATGTAGGCTGCGAGCGTGCGTAGGTGAGGGACGGGAGCACTAGTCAGTGTCGTTCCCGGCCCCAGCCTGACTCAGCCGTACATTGCTCAGTTCACAACAACAGGACTTCCTGGATAGTATGGGGGCGTAGAATAACTGAGCTGGAGCTTCAGCATTCTCTGATCTTTTAGGGCTGTTTACGACGAAAAGGATATATAGTAAAGACGCAAAAAAACATGTAGGAGCTTTTTTGAATACATGCAACGTCTCAGGAGTGGCATACGTGCAGTTCCGTTCAGCCAGACCGGACTTGTTTGTAAGCCTGCAGGCTAAAAAAAAAATCACGTCCGTCTTATTTTGGTTTGCCTTTAGCACATACGCTCAAGATAGGAATTTTTACTCGTCAGAATCGCCCAACATTTTATTTTTGTTGACATATTCATTCGACAGCTCGGAAAGTATCGACTGTATTGTCACGAAGTTGATTGCGTCACAGTTTCTCAGCCTGTCTGACTGTCTCTGTCTGATTCTCAGTCAGTCTCACCCCTCCGGCCACTTCGGGAATACCGTCGATACTTGTCACACACACACACACACACACACACACACACACACACACACACACACACAACACACAGAGGGAGCACACACACACACACACACACACACACACACACACACACACACACACAGAGGAGAGAGAGTGAGTAGGAGTGATAGTTTGATAAGAACGGGAGAGAGAGAGGAGAGCAGAAGAGAGAGAGAGAGAGAGTGGTGTGTGTGTGTGTGTGTTGTGTGGTGTGTGTGTGTGTGAGAGAGAGAGAGAGAGAGAGAGGGCTCAGAGAGAGAGAGAGAGAGAGAGTGTGTGGTGTGTGTGTGTGTGTGGTGGGTGGGGAGAGAAGAGAGAGAGAGAGAGAGAGAGAGAGAGAGAGAGAGAGAGAGAGGAGGGAAGCATCTAAATATGTTACAGACAACAGCGGTAGAGCCTATAGTACGAAAACGAGGGACTGGTGAAAAAGCCGTCCTCAAAATACGGGTCAAATGTGATTGTGATAGTTGCTTACGAAAGTATTTAAATTGTTTACCTATCAGAGCTATCAGTATCTAGTGAAAACAAGAACATTATGTAATGTTTTGCTGCTGTAGTCACATCTCTTCTGCTTTTGTTTCTTTCTTTCTGTTGTTATTACAAATTCAGACACATAACCGTTCCCGTAATTATTCCAGGAAATTGTGTTCCCATATTTCATGTGTTAATGAAGATCGACCCTGTGCATGCTTATTTTCAAACACCACAGAAACTATATAGCCTATTTCAATTTTCAAAAGGGAGAGTTCCAGACCAGTGATTCAGGCAATTGCAAAAACGTGACTGGATTAGCACTGCAGTAGCCAAGATATAGGTCAGGGCGATATTGTGGAGTACATTATATCGTAGAGTACATTGTATCTGTCAATGCAATTTTTATCCTAAAGACAGGTCAGTGTAATCTTGTAACCCATATTTAAATCAATACAATTTGTAGCGCGGTAGCAGGTCAGTGGAGTCTTGAAACCCACATTTGAATCAGTGCAGTTTGTAGCCTAGTTATATATATATATATAGGTCAAAGCAATTGTATTTCGGTATTTGACCCAGTGAGGAAATACTAGGCTGAGAATCTCGCATTGACACAGAGGGCCGTTTAGGCGTGTTGACCGTTAGAAGACAGATACAGCTGTATTTGTAAAACTCCTTTGCTTAGACTGCAGCGGAAGAATTTCGGGAAGAAAAAACAAAACAAATCAAACAAACAAGAAAACAACAACAACCCAAAACAACAACAACAGCAGCAGCATCATCAACAACAACAACAAACCCACACGTCGTTGATCTGGAACAATTTTATGAGATAATATTAATAAACTAAGAGAGAGAGAGAGAGAGAGAGAGAGAGAGAGAGAGGTAGAACTCGAGCTCTAAAACTTTATATTACAAGGATTGTAGTTTAGGTTCAGTCAAAAACCTGTCTAACAACTAGTCATTGCTAAGCTACTGATGAGAGAGAGAGAGAGAGAGAGAGAGAGAGAGAGAGAGAGAGAGAGAGAGAGAGAGAGTATTCTGCTGATGCGGGATACTTTCTCAATGAAGCAAAATGTTCGTGCTGTTTAGCAGTCGAATGTGCAATTATAATTAGTTATAACGCTGAGACGCTCATCAAAAACATCGTCTAGGTTGATAGCCCACCCACAGGTTTGAATGATCCAATTGGTGCATCGGTGTGGCTGATATTGATAGAATCACAGCTTGATTGAGTGCAGTCTAGTGACTTACACAGTAGGCCTGCTGACCCGAATGACTTGAACAGACCATCGATCTGAGTGCAGAGACTAGCAAGCCGACAAAGCTGAATCAGCGATTCAGTTGGAGGGTCGATTTGGCTGTTGGAAGAATCATAATTCAATCATTTGCTCTCTCTCTCTCTCTCTCTCTCTCGCAATCCCCCCACCCCCCATATATATATATACATATATAAGAGAGAGAGAGAGAGAGAGAGAGAGAGAGAGAGAGAGAGAGAGAGAGAGAGAGAGAACGTATAACAACAGTCCGAGCATATCCTGGTTTGGAAACGTTTACTCCAAACTTTCGCCCATCGTGGGGCTTTTTCTCTTTTTCGTGGGACTTGACTGATTCCCCCCCCCTTCTCTCTCTCTCTCCCTATATATATATATACATATATATATATATATATATATAATTATGGAGAGTAGCAGCATGAGTCCACAGACCTCACTGATCCAGTTCGATCGTTAACCAAGCCGCGCTAGGATACATGTACATGTATACATGACAGGTGTCAAAATCTCAAAGCCCATAAATGTTTTACCGTTTAATTATGATCCAGTATGAGATTGACATTTTCTCTCATGTATGCGCTGCGGCAGTGTATGGTCTCAAATCGGGCGCACCGGTCGACCCGTAGTGTTACACTGAGCCTTTTCCAATCCGTCACCTTATGAATGATATTGGTACGCAGCGATTCAGTCCCTTTCCGCGGTAACACATTGGAACGTAGGCCTACACTAAAGCCGCAGAACAGAATACATATATTATAAGGCGGGCGACAAAAGTGAATGGTCCAGATCGATGATCGAATTGTCCGTAACACTGTAGTCGGAATTCAGACCCAGACTTTTTTCAATTGCTTATTTTGACGAGGGCTCTTCGTCTCGGTCTAGTCAGCAAAAGCAAAATAAAGACGAATTTGAGCCTTCTTGCACACACACACACACACACACACACACACACACACACACACACACACACACACACACACACACACACACACACACACACACACACAACACAACACACACACACACACACACACGACACAACAGACAACACTACACACAACAACAGAGAGAGAGAGAGAGAGAGAGAGAGAGAGAGAGAGAGAGAGAGAGAGAGAAGAAAAAATTGAAGCGGATGGGGTGAAACCTTTGAAACACAGAAAAGGAGACGCAATTCAGTTTGAATGAAAATTCGATTAGTACAAACACTAGTGCTAATAGACTAGTAGAGTGTGTAGAGAGACTAGCAGCCAGACTGTAGTCCTGAAATTCGGTCGTTGATTAGGCCGCTAGAATTGACCATCGCCACGCTTTGACAGACAGATGAAATTTAACCAGTCACCGCATGCACACAAACTGACATGCCTCTTGGACAAGTCCGCGGGCTGTCCCAGTACCACTGTAATGTATGCAAAGACCGTACCCGTGCTGTTTTCGAAAACAATGTTCAGGCGCCTTGATTCTGTGCATGAGCTCGGACACACACTCTATGCTGTTTACTCCTTTTGTCTAAGTGGGCGGAGCTATCTGTTTACTCCTCTTGTCTAAGTGGGCGGAGCTGTCTGTTTACTCCTCTTGTCTAAGGGGGCGGAGCTATCTGTTTACACCTCTTGTCTAAGTGGGCGGAGCTGTCTGTTTACTCCTCTTGTCTAAGGGGGCGGAACTATCTGTTTACTCCTCTTGTCTAAGTGGGCGGAGCTATCTGTTTACTCCTCTTGTCTAAGTGGGCGGAGCTGTCTGTTTACTCCCCCCTCTTGTCTAAGTGGGCGGAGCTATCTGTTTACTCCTCTTGTCTAAGTGGGCGGAACTATCTGTTTACTCCTCTTGTCTAAGTGGGCGGAGCTATCTGTTTACTCCTCTTGTCTAAGGGGGCGGAGCTATCTGGCTAAAGGTGAGAGGCTGAACACGTTATGCTGTTTACCCCGCTTGTCTAAGGGGGCGGTGCTGTCTGGCTGAAGGCGAGAGATCAACTGCCGACCGACATAAGGACAAGTAAGCCGACAGATCTGAACGATCCAGTTCGATTGCCGATTTAGCCGTTAAAGAATCACAGCTTGATTTGCGGAGGTCAGTTAATGACCAATATAAGGACAAGTGGACATGTAAGCCGACAGATGTGAATGAAAAATTCGATTGCCGATTTGGACATAATAGGTCACAATTTGGACATAACAGGTCACAACTTAACTGATATAACAGAGAGAGAGAGAGAGAGAGAGAGAGAGAGAGAGAGAGAGAGAGAGATGAATTGTGGTGAAGCTTACACTAAACCTGACTGATCCGGTGCAGTCATCGATTTGGCCGCTAGAATCCCCTTCGTGGACTCGTCGAGGATAACAGCTGTGCACTGAACAGCCACAGTTCAACAGGTATCGTTGACTGGACAGTCTCATGCTCTCCCGACCGTCCCTCCCTTGTCCTGCTGGTCAGTGACGCGGTGAGGACTGTCCACTAAATATTAGGCAGCAGCCAGCCAGAGGACGTCATTTCCTTTTCATCGCTTGACCCAAGTTGACAGGGTTTCATAGTCGGCTCCGTAACCATAATTATCTGGTGTCTCCGAGCAGACAAGTTGGCAATCTAGCCGTCTTAGCAATAATGATAGTAATAAAGCCCGCCTTCCACACAAGCTGGGAGCCCACAGCGCTTTACAACAACAACAACAACAACAACAACAACAACACACACACACACACACACACACACACACACACACCACACACACACACACACACACACACACACAACACGCGCGTGCGTGTTGTGTGTGGATGGGTGAGGTGGTTTATTATGCTTTGTATGATGATGTTTATGCATTTTGTTTGTTTGTTTATATACTATTGATTTGTATTTGTGTGTTTGCACGCTAATTGCATTGTGACTCTCTGAAAGCGCACTGTAAATTCCCTATTATTATTGTTATTATTATTATTATTATGCATCTGTCTATCTCGATGCACATTGTGTTTGTTCTATTGTGTCTCTGTCTATCTCGATGTGCATTGTACGTGTTCTGTGTCTCTATCTCGGTGTGCATTGTGCGTGATCTGTGTCTCTATCTATCTCGATGTACATTGTGCGTGATCTGTCTGTCTCTATCTATCTCGATGTGCATTGTGCGTGATCTGTCTGTCTATCTGGGTGTATAGTGTGCGTGTTCTAGCGTGTCTCTATCTATCTCGATGACCATTGTGTTCTTTTGTGTCCCTCTATATATACTGATGTACGTTGTGTGTTCTGTTGTGTTGCGGGCAGCAGGGAAGACAGGCAGCATGGCGGACGCTGCCACCATTGATCACACCGCTGTCTACGTTGATGTCAACAGCAAAACCAAGGAGACTGTGGTGACGTCACAACCAGCCAAAAGCGACCACGGAAATGGGCAAGGCGGCGCAGAATATGACGCAGAAAGAGCGAAGGTGAGTCTTCTGTGTTTCATAGGTTTAGTGCGGAATATGACGCAGAAAGAGCGAAGGTGAGTCTTCTATGTTTCATAGGTTTAATGCGGTGTGTGACGCAGAGAGAACGACGGTGAGTCTTCTGTATTTCGTAGGTCTAGTGCGGAATATGACGCAGAAAGAGCGAAGGTGAGTCTTCTATGTTTCATAGGTTTAGTGCGGAATACGACGTAGAAAGAGCGACGGTGAGTCTTCTGTGTTTCGTAGGTCTAGTGCGGAATATGACGCAGAAGGAGCGCTGGTGAGTCTTCTGTGTTTCATAGGTTTAATGCGGAATACGACGTAGAAAGAACGAAGGTGAGTCTTCTGTTTCATAGGTTTAATGCGGAATATGACGCAGAAAGAGTGACTGTGAGTCTTCTGTGTTTCGTAGGTCTAGTGCGGAATATGACGCAGAAGGAGCGCTGGTGAGTCTTCTGTGTTTCGTAGGTCTAGTGCGGAATATGACGCAGAAAGAGCGAAGGTGAGTCTTCTGTTTTTCATAGGTTTAATGCGGAATATGACGCAGAAAGAGCGAAGGTGAGTCTTCTGTTTTTCATAGGTTTAATGCGGAATATGACGCAGAAAGAACGAAGGTGAGTCTTCTATGTTTCATAGGTTTAATGCGGAATATGACGCAGAAAGAAGAAGGTGAGTCTTCTGTGTTTCATAGGTTTAATGCGGAATATGACGCAGAAAGAGCGAAGGTGAGTCTTCTGTGTTTCATAGGTTTAATGCGGATATGACGCAGAAAGAACGAAGGTGAGTCTTCTGTTTTCATAGGTCTAATGCGGAATATGACGCAGAAAGAGCGAAGGTGAGTCTTCTGTGTTTCATAGGTTTAATGCGTGTTGACGCAGAAGAACGACGGTGAGTCTTCTGTATTTCGTAGGTCTAGTGCGGAATATGACGCAGAAAGAGCGAAGGTGAGTCTTCTGTGTTTCATAGGTTTAATGCGGTAATTGACGCAGAAGAACGACGGTGAGTCTTCTGTTTTCATAGGTCTAATGCGGAATATGACGCAGAAAGAGCGAAGGTGAGTCTTCTATGTTTCATAGGTTTAATGCGTGTGTGACGCAGAAGAACGACGGTGAGTCTTCTGTTTTCGTAGGTCTAGTGCGGAATATGACGCAGAAGGAAGCGACTAGGTGAGTCTTCTGTGTTTCGTAGGTCTAGTGCGGAATATGACGCAGAAGAGCGAGGTGAGTCTTCTGTGTTTCATAGGTTTAATGCGGAATACGACGTAGAAAGAGCGAAGGTGAGTCTTCTGTTTCATAGGTTTAATGCGGAATATGACGCAGAAAGAGCGACTGGTGAGTCTTCTGTGTTTCGTAGGTCTAGTGCGGAATATGACGCAGAAGAGCGCTGGTGAGTCTTCTGTGTTTCATAGGTTTAATGCGGAATACGACGTAGAAAGAACGAAGGTGAGTCTTCTGTGTTTCATAGGTTTAATAGCGGAATAGACGCAGAAAGAGCGACTGGTGAGTCTTCTGTGTTTCATAGGTTTAATGCGGAATATGACGCAGAAAGAGGACTGTGATCTTCTGTGTTTCTAGGTTAATGGAATAGACAGAAAGAGCGAAGGTGAATCTTCTGTGTTTCGTAGGTCTAGGTCTAGGGGAAATGACGCAGAAAGAGCGATGGTGGGTCTTCTGTTTCGTAGGTCTAGTGGGGAAAATGACGCAGAAAGAGCGATGGTGAGTCTTCAGTCTTCTGTGTTTCGCAGGTCTAGTGCGGAATATGACGCAGATAGAGCGAAGATGAGTCTTTAGGTTTCGTAGGTCTCGTGCGAAATATGACGCAGAAAGAGCGTCGGTGAGTCTTCTGTGTTTCATAGGTCTAATACGGAATATGACGCAGAAAGAGCGACGGTGAGTCTTCTACGTTTCATAGGTCTAATGTGGAATATGACGCAAAAAGAGCGACGGTGAATCTTTTATGTTTCATACGTCTAGTCATTGGTGCTCTATCCTGGTCTTTTTTCTTTTTCCTGTTTTTGTCCCATCATCCCACACCCATCCTAACACTGCGCAAGGCAACGGTGATCTAGCATCAAGCACAAACCCAGAGACTTGTTCAGCCCACAGCGATCTCATTCTGTGTCGTCATGGTTCCAGGTGATCTTCACGCAGTCCGGGCCACCAATCGTGGCAAAGATAGTTCAGCATCATGGACAAACCCAGAGACTTGGTCAGCCCGCAGCGATCTCATTCTGTGTTGTCATGGTTACAGGTGATCTTCACGCAGTCCGGGCCACCAATCGTGGCACAGCGGCCGGACCCCAAGGACAAACCCAAGGACTTCGTCAACACCTCCTGTGCCGTCATCTTTCTCTGCAACTTCGTCTTCGGCCTCCTGGGCTGGCACTATGGAGGTGAGTCGTCAGTCAGGGTAGCCACACTGGGGTAGGATCAAAACATACCCACGCATGCATATATGGACACGCACGCGCGCGCGCATTGAAAAGGAGGAGAGCTGCACATGGTCACATCCACAAACTCGGGTCGTTTTGTTTGTGTGGGTGTGGGTGTGGGTGTGGGTGTGGGTGTGTGTGTGGGTATGTGTGTGCGCGCGCGCGCGCGTGTGTGTGTGTGTGTGTGTGTGTGTGTGTATGTGTGTTGAAGCCAAGTCACAACGGTGTGTGTGTGTGTGTGTGTGTGTGTGTGTGTGTGTGTTGTGTGTGTGTGTGGTATGTGTGTGTGTGTCAAGTCAAACGCTGTGTGTGTGTGTGTGTGTGTGTGTGTGTGTGTGTGTGTGTGTGTTGTGTGTGTGTGTGATGTGGTGTGTGAAATCCGCTGTGTGTGTGTGTGTGTGTGTGTGTGTGTGTGTGTGTGTGGAGTGTGTGTGTGTGTGTGTGTGTTGAGAGTGTGGTGTGTGTGGTGTGTGTGTTGGTGTTGTGTGGTGTGTGTGTGTGGAACAGTCAAGGCTGTGTGTGTGTGTGTGTGTGTGTGTGTGTGTGTGTGTGTGTGTGTGTGTGTGTGTGTGTGTGTGTGTTTGAAGCCAAGTCACAAGGCTGTGTGTGTGTGTGTGTGTGTGTGTGTGTGTGTGTGTGTGTGTGTGTGTGTGTGTGTGTGTGTGTGTGTGGTGTGTGTGTGAACCAAGTCACAGCTGTGTGTGTGTGTGTGTGTGTGTGTGTGTGTGTGTGTGTGTGTGTGTGTGTGTGTGTGTTGTGTGGTTGGTGTGTGTGTGTGTGTGTGTGTGTTGAAGCCAAGTCACAAGGCTGTGTGTGTGTGTGTGTGTGTGTGTGTGTGTGTGTGTGTGAAGCTCACAGGCTGTGTTGTGTGTGTTGTGTGTGTGTGTGTGTGTGTGTGTGTGTGTGTGTGTGTGTGAAGCCAAGTCACAAGCTGTGTGTGTGTGTGTGTGTGTGTGTGTGTGTGTGTGTGTGTGTGTGTGTGTGTGTGTGTGTGTGTGTTTGAAGCCAAGTCACAACGCTGTGTGTGTGTGTGTGTGTGTGGTGTGTGTGTGTGTGTGTGTGTGTGTGTGTGTGTGTGTGTGTGTGAAGCCAAGTCAGGCTGTGTGGTGTGTGTGGTGTGTGTGTGTGTGTGTGTGTGTGTGTGTGTGTGTGTGTGTGTGTTTTGAAGCCAAGTCACAAGGCTGTGTGTGTGTGTGTGTGTGTGTGTGTGTGTGGTGTGTGTGTGTGTGTGTGTGTGTGTGTGAAGCCAAGTCACAACGCTGTTTGTCACTGTTGCAGCCAAGTCCAACAACGCCTGGCAGGTGGGGGACATCGAAGAGGCCAAGCGCCAGGCCAAGAAAGCCCTCATCTTCGTCATCATCGGCATTGTCGTCGGTCTCCTCACCTACGCCCTGGCCTTTGGCCTCTACTTCGGTGTGTACGTGCCCAACAACCGATGATGACACGTGTCACCGGGGATTGACGAACTTGTGCACAGTAACCAGTGACGTTGGCGCCTGTGTCAGTCTGTGCATAGCAACTGATTACGCGGCGTTTTTGCGTGCCTCTCAGTGACGATGGCTGGATGTAGTGTGCTCACTATCCTATGACGTAATGTGTTTGTGTGCCCAGTTGTCGGTAGCGTCCAGTGTATTTTTCATGTGTCTAATAACCACTGACGTATAGCATTAACTGACCAGCAATTAGTAGCGTTGATTGCTTTATGGGCCTAGTAAAAAACGTTTGATACTCTGTGTGCCCAGTAACCTATCTAACGTATATGTTTATGTACCAAGCGGTTGATAATACTGGTTTATGTGCCTAGCAACTATCGACGTGCGGTATTTATGTGCCCAGCAATCGATAACGTTGTGTGTTTTTAGTGCCCAGTTACCAGTGACGTATGAGATTTATGTACCCAGCAATCGAAAACGTGTGTTTTAAGTGCCCAGTAACCCATGACGTATTGGGTTTATCTCTACCCAGCAATTTTATTTTAATTTTTATTAAATTTATTATGTGCTGTCCCAGTAACCTGTGATGTGTAGTGTTTAGTTTTGTGTTTTTTCCCCTCCATTTTTTGAGTGCACATTGACCAGTAATGGTAAGGTGGAGTGTTCCACTAACCAATGAGGTTATCGTTAACGTTGGGTGATTTACGTACCGTATGATGTTTATGTACCCTGCAGTCGTTAGCGTTGGGTGATTTACATACTGTATGGTGCTTATGTACCCAGCAGTCGTTATCGTTGGGTGATTTACGTACCGTATGGTGTTGATGTACCCTGCAGTCGTCAGCGTTGGGTGATTTACGTACCGTATGGTGTTTATGTACCCAGCAGTCGTTAGCGTTGGGTGATTTACGTACCGTCCCAGTAACAACGATGCGTGTAAATGGATAACGACGAGCGCTTTTGTTTAACTAGCAATGCTGCGTACAGCTGCCAGTGTCTGTTTCACTGCATTCGTGGATCACCGACAAAAGCATGCACAGAGACACCTCAGTAATACTAATAATCATAAAGGCAATGAATAATAATCATATCCAGATTCCAAGTGATACGCAGAATAATCATATATCCAGATTCCAAATGATACACAGAATAATCATATCCAGATACCAAATGATACACAGAATAATCATATCCAGATACCAAATGATACATAGAATAATCATATCCAAATACCAGATGATACACAGAGACTAGCTGCTCGATTGCACGGGACAGCTCAGTGGGCACACTCCGAGCATCGCTTTTCGGCAGCTTTCCTCCAAACTCTGTCAGATTTGGTCACGCCACTGAAGGGGCACTCTTTATCTCCGCGCAGCTGTCCAGCGACGCGGCCAGCGCCCTCTTGTTGTTGCGTTTTTGTTTAATGTCCTCAGTAGCGTCCTCCGAAAGGTTCGGGTACTAATATGACTGTAGAAGCAACCTAGCGCCAAAGCACGCACGTAAACATGAGACGCATCCACCCCGGGTTAAAAAAAAGAAGAGTTCCATCTCGATTCAAACGATTGTGGTTTTATTTGTGCTGGTGTAAACTTTGTTGGCGGCTATAAATCACGCGCCTTGTTTTATTTGAGTCGTTTGTAACAAACTTACTACTGTTTGAGCACCAAAAAACAACTGCTCGTTAGCTGACAGTTTTCTGGACCCTATGGCGTAACTAAATACGGCAGTGGTTGAAGGAAGGGTGTCGTAAACTACTGCTTGGAGTTTGATCAGTGGGTAGAGGGTCGGACCGAAAAGCCAGGCGCAATACTGATGCGGCTTCGACTCCCCGGTGCGACGAGGGATTTTTCTCCAGAAGTCAAATTACAGTGCGGACCCTCTTACGGTGTCCGTACAGCCCCCGTGTGCTGCCTTATGCATCAACATCTATGCGCACGTTAAAAATCCCAAACACTGACAGCCATACTGTTGTTAGGACACCCCCAAAATACAGCACACTGAGGTAGGAATGCGTAGCGCTGCTCTTGCGGCTGCTGCAGCCTTACTCCGGTAAAGCAACCCCAACTTCCCGCAAGGGTTTAAGCGTGTGTGTGTGTGGGGGGGGGGGGGGGGGGGGGATGAGCGGTCGTGAAATTGTGTCCTGTGGCTCACACGCACACTTGCACACATCAGGTTTCACTAGGAGTCCACACACACACACACACACACACACACACACACAACACAACACACACACACACACACACACACACACACACACACACACACACACACACACACTCGTGCCTTTGTAAGTTTACACAACAGTTTAATGGCGTGGACGGATTTCAGGGTTAGTGGCTCAAGTTGCATAATACGGAAAGAGGATTTGACAATTCTTGTGTTTGTGTTGGTGTGTTTGTTTTGTTTCTCGGTGTGCGCACTTGTACGTGTCAAATTGAAAGAGTCTGTGGCGACAGGACAAATCCTTCCACAAAAATCCAGCCACTTAAAAGACGAGGCTCACGAACAGTCAAATCTGTCCACTGCGCTATCGCGAAAAGGCGAGGCTCACGTCCAAAGCGGATGCCCAGGACTGAGCGGGTCCGGTATTGAATGACGGTGGAAAGTGAACCCATTGACTGTAATTCGTTAGTTAGCTACTGGATTTTACTGCGTCTTTCTGGGAAACAGATAGATCGATTGATTAATGGCTTTTAAAGGAACTAGCCCTGATTGATTAATGGCTTTTAAATTATCTAGCCCTGATTGATGAATGGCTTTTAAAGGAACTAGCCCTCTCAAAATATGCTTTGTGCAAAGGGTAGAAGAGAGTAACACTAAAACTTGAAATCTGAAATTAAATTTTCATTTTACTTTAGAAAGCCCCGTCGATTTTAGTTTTAACTTAGAAACTGTTCGTGAGTGACGTTTAGCGGGACTGGCTATATAACTGTACTGGTTGACTGGGCGTTAAACACCAAGTTACTTACTATACGCAACACCGTCAAGTGTCACAGCTGGCCCACCGTCTATCGACCTCTTGTTCCTCGGGTTGCATGAGCACGCGCCTTTTGTGCCGAATTCGAAAAAGGCCGCCTCGTGAGATAGGCGAGCTGCGACCGTTGTCCCTGTTTTGTAGGTCCAGTCCCGTCAATCGTCGCTAACGAAATTCAATGTAAAATTACATATGAAATCAACGCCGCAGTTTAAAACAATATTCTTCATTTTTGTTGGTTTTTTTATTTTTTATTTTGATATCTTTTACGTACTGGACAAAACGTGTTTGGATACTGCTAACTTTTCGTTTAACGCCTTTCCTCGATAAATGATAAATAAATGGCATAATTTGTTGTTAGTTATTTACTACATTTGTGACAATTTCTTTTGTGACACATTTCGGGTAAGCGCTCTTGTGCGCAGCTTGTCACGCTCTAAGTCTAACGTGACCACATAGGCAACTTGTGTGTTGAAACACAAGGTTGGTTTTTGTGCCAATGGCACTGTGCATAATTATGACAGTGGACAAGTTGTCATGGGTGAGACACAGCGTTGGTTTTTGTGGCACTGGCACTGTAAATGCGACAGCAGACAGCTTGCTATGGCATGAAGACACAAAGTGGATTTCTGTGCCAGCGACACTCTCAGCGTCACTGCGATTAACTTGTCGCTGTTTGGGAAACAACTGGTTTAGTGCGAACTACGCTCTGAATATGATTACAGGTGGACCAGTCGTCATGGGTTAAGATACAAGGCAGCCTTTTTGTCGTTGTGCCAACGGTATTCTCTATATGACGGTGAGCAACTTGTCGTGAAATAAGATAAAGATCAGGCGGATAATGTATGAACGGCGGACAACTTGCCGTGGGTTGAGATACTACCATAATATGGCATGGCAGGTTTTGTACTAGCGACATGTTGAATGTGGGACAACTTGCTAGGTTTTAAATATTACCATATGAGGCCTTTTTTCCTTAAAAAACACACCTGCCAGCAGCATTCAAAATATAATCGTGGGCACATAATATCATGATATGTGGTATATGACAGCTGTTTGCTTGTGCGTGTCATGCAAAATGTAAAATGTACAGTTGTTATCTTTGTCTACTGACATCGTTCATTATGACATTGTTCGTTATGAGAAAGCCTGTGTATCACACTTCATGTCAGTCAGGTATCACAGAGGGACCATGGCAAGACGGCTGGAATCATTGTATGAGAAAGCCTGTGTATCACACTGTCATGTTAGTCAGGTACCACAGAGGGCCCATGACCAGAAGGCTCGAATCTTTCCTTGTCTCTATATTGTGTTTGTCGTACAAATGCCGGGTTGATGTTTCTGGACTCTGTTACCAGGACTCTGGACTCCGTTCTTCCACTTGATTCGGCATCACGTGATCCTGTTCGGTTGACGGGACGTTAAAATCCAAGAACTAACTAACTTCCACTTGATCACATATCTTTAATGTTATGCATGGGATATTCCCAGTTTTCAAAGCATCTAACAGCATTGGGCTGTTGCTACTGTTTATTCATATCATTATTTTGTTTTAATCCGTACGATTTACTATTTGTTTATTGTGACCAACGAATGCTTCCATTTGGCAACATGTAATCGAAACACACAAAAGGCTGAGAATGAACGCCTCTTGGTCTATGTTATGCTGCAAAGCGTTGTGCGACAAAGATGCCATTTTTTTTCTTGCCAACGAACAAAGAGTTATTTTTCAGGTAAAATAAAAGGCTTCATTCTCAGCTTTTGTCTGTGTGTTTTGATCCCTTTTTTCTTAACTCTGGCAGTCAGTTTGGTTTTTACAATTTTCACATATCATGATGTATATTCCTAGTTTTAAACACAGTGGCAGCTTTTTTTTGGTAGCACGTGTGACGTCATTCCTGTCAGGTTTATTGTGCTGCTTTAATACATAATTCCGTGTGTGTGTGTGTGTGTGTGTGTGTGTGTGTGTGTGTGTGTGTGTGTGTGTGTGTGTGTGTGTGTGTGTGTGTGTGTGTGCATGCCTGCGTGCGGTCGTGCGTGCATATACGCGTGCTTGCGTGCGCATGTTTATTTTTTGTCATTTCTCGTGATTCTGTTACTATATATTTAATGTCTTGCTCCTTTATTATGACTGATGTGTTGCTTGACTGAACTGCAATCTCTTCGCTTTCTAGCAATTGTCAGACATGCAATGTGATCCGCCACATACACACAGTCAGTCACTCAGTGGGTCTGCTGTTATTTTTGTAGTGACTGATAGTATGGACTGTACTGTTTTACCTCATGCTTTTAAACAAAGCTAGCTTTGAAGGGTGTACATTGCAATATTGGTTGGTCTGTTTCAGTGTGAGTGAAACACGGGTAGACCACAACCAAAGACTGCCTGTATACAGTCTTGTCTTTGGTGCAACCTGCTGTTCCGGGCATGCTTGGCCTCTGGCATTGCAGATGCTCTCTCTCTCTCTGTTTCTCTCTGTGCCCCCCCCCCCGGATTCTCTCAATCTCTCCCTCTCTCTCTCTCTCGCTCTCTCTCTCCGTTTCTCTCTATGCCCTCCCCCCCCCCCCCCTTCTCTGATTCTCTCTGTCTCTCTCTGTCTCTCTCCGTTTCTCTCTGTGCCCGCCCCCCCCTTCTCTGATTCTCTCTCTCTCTCTCTCCGTTTCTCTCTGTGCCCCCCCCCCCCTTCTCTGATTCTCTCTCTCCTCTCTCTCTCTCTCTCTCTCCTCTCTCTCTCTCTCTCTCTCTCTCTCTGTTCTCTCTTCTTCCGTTTCTCTCTGTGCCCGCCCCCCCCTTCTCTGATTCTCTCTCTCTCCCTCCGTTTCTCTCTGTGCCCCCCCCCCCCCCCCTTCTCTGATTCTCTCTGTGTCTCTCTCTGTGTCTCTCTCTCTTTCCGTTTCTCTCTGTGCCCGCCCCCCCCCCCCCCTTCTCTGATTCTCTCCTCTGTCCCTTTTCTGATCTCTCTTTCTCTCGTTTCTCTCTGTGCCGCCCCCCCCCCCCCGCCCCGCCCTCTCTCTCTCTCTCTCCGTTTCTCTCTGTCGCCCCCCCCCCCTCTTCTCTCTCTCTCTTCTCTCTCTCTCTCTCTCTCTCTCCTCTCTCTCTCTCTCTCTTCTCTCTTGCCCCCCCCCCTTCTCTCTCTCTCTCTCTCTCTCTCTTCTCTCTCTCTCTCTCTCTCTCTCTCTCTCTCTCTCTCTCTCCCGTTTCTCTCTGTGTCCACCCCCCCCTTCTCTGATTCTCTCTCTCTCTCTCTTCCCCCCCTTTCATTATCAGCTGCTCTTAGCTTTCCACGTAAGGTTTTTGACGAAAGAGAGAAAAACTCAAAGTTAAGCGACAGCTGTTTTATTTCAGTAATGCCAACCTGCACAATTTTAAAGATCGCAGGGCTTAAAAATACACGTTATACATCGGTCGGTGCTATTTTTGTTCGTAAATTAAAACAGCGAGATTATAAAAGTATTTTGCAGATCTGAAATGCTTTCAAAATGGAGTGTAGTACACTAAAATGTATTGACGTTTTCACCGAAAAATCTCACGTCCTAGTGGTTAACAGATCAAACTGTACACTTGAGGCCTTTTTTTATTATTATTATTATCATGTTCTGATATTACATCGAATTAAAACGTGATTCTCCCTGCCCCCCCCCCCCCCCCCCCTTCACACACAGACACACACACACACACGCACGCACGCACGCACGCACGCACGCACGCACGCACGCACACAACACACACACACACACACACACACACACACACACACACTCTCTCCGCCCACACCCCACCCCACTCCCCCGCCCCCTTTCCGTGCTTTCAGTGTCTTGACGTGTGGGGTGAGTTAACGACGTCCAAGGTCAAACTTCAAAGAGGCCGTTGGCCTGCCATGACGTCACTTAACGGTGTTATGTACAGCCGAGCTATTTATATCGACAAAATCGTCAGTGACGTAACTGATTAAAATAAAAGAAACTATACGTATAATTATTGTAAAACCAATGGAGCATTTTTGTTTTAAAACGGCAGAACCCTTGCCCTTTTTTGATCTCCGTTACCACTTCTAAAAGGAAAAAAGAAATCCCGTTTCTCGATTCGAGAAGGATATGAGTTTCTGTAGGTTCTCTCTCTCTCTCTCTCTCACCCCCCCCCCTCCCCCCATCCTCCGCCGTTACTCTCACCGCCAGACTTTTAACAGGCAGAATCTATGCTTTTACGTTTTGATCCCCCTTACCACTTTGAAAAAGGAAAAAAGAAATCCTGCTTCTCGATTCGAGAAGGATATGATAGTCCGTAAATTACCCTCCAACCACTACCCCCTCCCCCTCTTCCTCGCCACCCGTAAATTACCCTCCATCCATACCCCCTATCCCTCTTCCTCCCCACCCGTAAATTACCACTACCACCCTTCCTCGCCACCCGTAAATTACCCTCCCCCTCTTTCTCGCCACCCGTAAATTACCCCCCCCCCTCCCCCTTCCTCACCACCCATAAATTACCCTCTCCCTCTTCCTCGCCACCCGTAAATTACACTCCCCCCTTCCTCGCCACCCGTAAATGACCCTCCCCCTCTTTCTCGCCACCCGTAAATTACCCTCCCCACTTCTTCGTACTTCCCCCCTAATCCCCCCCCCCTTCCTCGCCACCCATAAATTACCCTCTTCCTCTTCCTCGCCACCCGTAAATTATCACTCCCCCTTCCTCGCCACCCGTAAATTACCCCCCCCCCCCCCCCTCCTCGCCACCCGTAAATTACCCCCCCTCCTCGCCACTCGTAAATTACCCTCTCCCTCCTTCTCCGCCACCTGTAAATTACCTTCCACCCGCCCCCCCCCCCCCCATCTATTGTTGATGGCATTTTAACTGTGTATGCATCACCACAAATAATTGTTATACTAAAATGTACTGATGCATTATGTTTTGTTTTTAATCGATTATCCGTTTTATGTGCCTGTGATGCGCCATTCATATGTTTGGAAGTCAAAGTGTTACACTTTTGCGCAATTATAAAAGCTGATATGCAACTGTTTTCTTTTCACTATCACAATGAGGATGAATTTGTGTCAGTAATGCGTGACTGTGTTGTAAATATATAAAATTTTCTCGGCAAGAAAAAGAAAAAAAGAATGAGGTTAAAGTATACCAATGTCTTGTGTGTTTGATCTAGCGTACATTCACCTCGCTAACACGATTATGGTCGTTATTGGCGCTGGTAACCTGCAGTGGAATTAATTCACGCTTCGATAATAAGACACGCGTGAATCTACAGGCTGACGCACAAAGAAAGCGACTTAAAGGGACCCCGGAGCGAAGATGCAAACAGACCGGAAAACGCAGAAAATGTACAGATATATTCGAGCCACAAAGTTTAGCAACTCTAAGAAGCAACGTTTCATGTACTGATCAAAAATCTGAACCGAAAATGACTGCTAGCGTTCTAAAATAAGATCCGAACACATAAAAGATTCAAAAGAGCGCTTATTTATTGTGACATAGACAATACGATCCTCATGTTCTGATCAAGGAAAGTAGGACAAACGATTTGAGAAAGTCGCTAATGATTTGTCAGATCATTAACACTGTGGACGATTACCTCTGTGGATATCTTTGATGTTTCTTAGCTGTTTGTATAATAATAATAATAATAGTAGAAGTAGTAGTAGTAGTAATAATAATAATGAATACTTAGAGCGCCTAACCCGCACAGGCCCTAAGCGCTTACACGTTCTTTACAAATACATCTTGTCAAAATTCAATGCATACAACATGAATGCACACACACAGACTCGCACACGCACGCACGCGCGCGCACACACACACACACAAACACACACACACACACACACACACACACACACACACACACACACACACACACACACACACACACACACACACACACACACACACACCAGTCGCATATCAGGGCAATGAGACCGAAGAAAAGGTTTTTAAAAAGAGAAAGGTTTTCAAGGAAGATTTAAGAGCTGACAGAGGTAGAATGGCGGACAGAAACAGGGAGTTGGTTCCAGATAACTGGAGCCTGGTAAGAGAAAAAGCGCTGACCACAGGACTTTGTTCGGAAGCATGGTATTCTGAACACTTGGGTGTCTGTAGAAGAGCGGAGCTGCCGGGAAGGAGTGTAAAGGTGAAGAAGTTCTGAAAGGTAGATGGGAGCCTGATGAGAAATGATCTTAAAGCAAAGCAAAGACAATTATACATGGCAAAGAGTCTGCTGACTGCAAGCAGATACTTGAAATTGCCTAACAGTTGTACGATGGTCTTTGCCATCGGTGGCATCAGTTTGATGACTCCTGAACCTAAATGATTTCACTTGTACGTAATACAGGCAAAGCTTCGACTGCTAATTTGTACACACAGCGGGCACGTTTTTCACGTGTCCTCCACGCTATATTGAATACCCGTGAAACTGGTAGCATGTTGAATAGAGGTAGACCAGAGAACACGCCCTCCACCTGCAGAAGGTTTTGTGGAAGTAGTTTACTGAGGTTTGAGACCTGTGCTTCGTTGTAAAAAGTTGCATAGCTTTTGAGCTTGGGTATATTTCCATTTGCAGGCTTTGTATGATTGTTCCGTAAGTTACACTGATGCGTTAGAAATATTTACTGGCTTTAAGCTTGAGCTCCTCGAGGCGCAGTCAGTTTGGTTTGCACTTTATCAACAAAGAGAAACACAAAAGTTAGCTCATGGCGTGTTATGCACTTACGCCACACATACCGGCCTTATTCATGACGTCACAAACACCAAATGCCAGGCACAAAATGGCAGCGCTCACGATCGTGTTTTTGCACCTTTCGTACGTTGACTTTCAACAAATAGACCATAAATCAACCGAAGAAGCGCTCTGATAATCTTTTTTCTCATGCAACTTTTTTTTGCTCTAGTATTTGTCAACCAGTAGCTGTTCGCACTTCCGACCAAATTTTCTCCTCACCTCTGACATAAATCATGAATCATTCCTGGGGGAGAGATCCTTTCAGTACATCGGACCTGTGATCTGGAACTCTCTTCTTCTCTTCCTGTCTCTGTTAGGCATTCGTCTTCACTCTCTTCTTTTAAGTCAAAACAGAAAACCCACCTCTTCTCTTCTGAGTACTGATCTATTTTTTTTCTCTCTTCCCCTTCTCATTCTACCAACGCATTACCAGTAATGTGTGTGTGTGTGTGTGTGTGTGTGTGTGTGTGTGTGTGTGTGTGTGTGTGTGTGTGTGTGTGTGTGTGTGTGTGTGTGTGTGTGTGTGTGTGTGTGTGTGAGAGAGAGAGAGAGAGAGAGAGAGAGAGAGAGAGAGAGAGAGAGAGAGAGAGAGAGAGAGAGAGAGCACGGAATCAATTCCAGCCAAATGCGAACCATGTCGACTTAACCAGCTTTAAATAAATACATTTATTATTGTGCCTGTGTTATGTTTGATAAAAGGCAACTAACAAGGTTTAATATTATGAATACTACCACTATCGCCAGATAATCGCACTTACGCATCTTCATAATAGACGATCTTCGGAAATCCAAGGGACTGCACTCGGTAAGTGCCTACGGGCATGGAGCTGTATAGATAGGTTCATGCCTGCGGGTGTAGCGCATAGTTCAGGAGCTGTGTGAGAGTCGAGGTGGCCGTCCTGAGCTGTCCGTCCTAACGAGCCTTCTGGTTTTTGTGGACGTAAAGAATTATTGAACCGTGCTTCGGCATTGGTCACAACTTGTCCCTAATATGTCAACTGACATCTGAGGACATTAAACATCACTTCATCATCATCATCATCAGGGTGTAGCGCAGAGTAGGCACGCTTTTGTTGGGGGTACAGTGAGCAAGTGGGCAAGATGACAGATACCCGTAAACAAAAAGCATAAAAGCATCAGAAATGCCGATCAAGCACTCATTTTTTGTTAGGAACCTGCAGATCGGATAGTAGGTTCCCCCAGCTGGTAGTCTAGTATAAATTATAATAGGTCTTTGCCCGAAGATCTACAACTGTCGCAGGTTGTTTCTTCTCCGCTGCCGCCTCCATTCAGGGGACTTCACTCTCCCGGAGTACGAAAACTGTCAAATTATCTTCGCCTGTTATTTTCGGAAATCGTCTTTTAATGCGGAATCACTCAGACCCACGATCAGTACGGCTCTTTACACTAGTAAGCGTTTGGAGGTACAGAATATCATTACAATGAATGACGCAGTAGACATCACCGTAATTATTACAGCATATTTGGTTAACTACTACATCGCTGCAAACGGTCAATATATCAGTGTAAAGGCCGATAGACGTTCACAGCTTTTTACGCCTTTGTGCTGAATTACTCTGGTGAAGTGATGCTTAATGTCCTCAGATGTCAGTTGACATATTAGGGACAAGTTGTGACCAACGCCGAAGCACGGTGCAATAAATCTTTACGTCCACGGAAACCAGAAGGCTTGTTAGGACGGACAGCCCAGGACGGCCACCTCGACTCTCACACAGCTCCTGAACTATGTTGAATTACTCTGATGTTGTTGTTGTTGAAGTGTTACTTTACGTCCACACAAACCGTACGTTTATTTGGGACGGGAGCTCAGGACGTCCACTCCGACTTTCACACAGCTCTTGAGCTCTGATGTGTCAGTGAGGTTAATTATACGGCCGCCAAACTCCAAGCACTGGTTTACGACATCCTTCCTTCTGAAAGCGAGGCTTGGAGTGTGTGTGCCGCATCAGCTGAAGTCCACCACTTCAGATTATTAGCGGATCGTTTCAATTTAGCGGTGTGCACCACATCTGAGACTGCAAACTCCAAGCACTGGTTTACGACATCCTTCCTTCAACCACTGCCGTATTTAGTTACGCCATAGGGTCCAGAAAACTGTCAGCTAAAGAGCAGTTTTTTGTTGGTGCTCAAACAGTAGTAAGTTTGTTACAAACAACTCAAATAAAACAAGGCGTGTTATTTATAGCCGCCAATAAAGTTTACACCTGCACAAATAAAACCACAATCGTTTGAATCGAGACGGAACTCTTTTTCTTACCCGGGATGGATTCGTCTCATGTTTACGTGGGTGCTTTGGCGCTAGGTTGCTTCTACAGTCATATTAGTACCCGAACCTTTCGGAGGGCGCTGACCGCGTCGCTGGACAGCTGCGCGGAGATAAAGAGTACCCCTTCAGTGGCGTAACTAAATCTGGCCGAGTTTGGAGGAAGGTGCCGAAAAGCGATGCTCGGAGTGTGCTGAGACTGTAGACGCGGCTATCAAACTGGCTGAATAGTTTCACCGAAATCAGTGGTCCAGATCCCCGCTAAACTGAAAACCGTACACGCGTGTGATGAGCAGTAGACATGGCTTTGCTTGCCCCCCTCGTGCGAATCACAATCCAGTCTCAATAACTTCGTTTCGCTACGCTAGTTTAACACCGAGTTGTTTTCAAGCCTAATAACTTCCATGGCGTAACACACTGATCGGATCTATGGTGATGATAGTAAGTAAATAAGTAAACACAGTGCTTAACGTCCACAGAAACCATAAGGCTTATTAGGGACGGGGAGAAGGGGGGGGGGGGGGGGGTATGGAGGTGGGGGGAGAGAGAGATTATATACCTATCGTTACACTGTCACCACCAGAATGATTCCTGCATTAAGATGGGCAGCGGTGAGAGCCATTTTAATGTTTCAGTAGGAAGTGATGGACAAAGTCACAAGACGGTGTCCACAAGCCACAACCTTTTTGAAGAGAAAGGAGAGCCGAAGCGGTATCGAACCGAGGTCCTTCCGCTTACCAGCCTAACGCCTTACCGCTAGGCCAAACCGGCTCACATCTATGATGATGATGATGATTGCTTTTATATAGCGCTGTTCTCCGCTCTCGAGCAGACTCAATGCGCTCGCATGTGTTGCCACATCATGATGATGAAGTGATGCTTAATGTCCTCAGATGTCGGCTGACATATTAGGGACAAGCTGTGACCAATGCCGAAGCATGGTTCAATATAGCTTTACGTCCACGGAAACCAGAAGGATCGTTAGGACGGACAGCCCAGGACGACCACCTCGACTCTCACACAGCTCCTGAACTATGTGTTTCTGCATGAGTGACTAGCTTTTTATAGCGCGGTTTTGAATATCCACCGAAGTGGTGTACTTACAGCGCTGGCATGGCTGGTGCCACATGAAACTGCTGCTGTCCCGGCGCAAGTTCTGTGTACACCATACAACCATTCCCCAAGTCACTTATTGCAAAGCCATATATACGTAAGGCGTATGCGTGTTTAGCTGTAACCTGCCACTTGCACTTTTGGCAGAATGGCCGGGATCTTTTACGCGCTACTGAGATAACACGTGGAACGGATACCGAAATAAGATTCAGCACAGAAATTTGACCCTGGAGAAGAAAATTCTCCTGCAGGGATTCGAACCCGCGACCTTTCAATCACGAGTCCGGCGCTCTAACCACTGAGCTATCCCCGCTCCCCCGGAGCAAGCCGTATGACTGCGGCACTCACGCACTCCATACCATACTCCCCTCCTCTCTCTCTCTCTCTCTCTCTCTCTCTCTCTCTCTCTCTCTCTCTCTCACACACACACACACACACACACACACACAACACACACACCACACACACACACACACACACACACACACACACACACACACACACACACACACACACACACACAACACACACACACACACACACACACACACACACACACACACACACACACACACACACACACACACACACACACACACACACACACACACACACACACACACACACACACACACACACTCACACACTATCAATCCCCCTTTTTTTGCGGATATAATTGACAGTCTCCGACAATTTACAGCAGAGGGCGCTGACGGACCGGATGCTCCTATACCGGGCGGTCAAAGTAATAGCTTAAGTGGATTGCGTATGGAAGGTATGAAATGTTGAGGAGCTTGAGACACTACTGACCTTCGGGCACAAAGCCAAAGACATCACAGCCCCGACGCCGATCAACTCTTTGATGTCGCCTGCACCGAAAACCATCCCAAAATCAATGAAAAAGGCGGGGCAGGGAGTTGGGGTGGGGGCTTATCTCGTTTTTCTCTCTCCATTTTCGCGTCAGCGGTTCTGTTCAAGGTCGTGAGTCTCAGATTCCGGAGTCAGCTCGGCCACTCAGAGACATGTCGAATGCAATTGACAACAGGATGGGAATACTCAAGGGGCCGGCAGTCTCCGCAGCAAACGTCGTTCCACTCTGCCCACTTGTCTGGTACAGAAGTGTGTGTGGAGTGTACTTCACTTTCAGTGTGTCTGAACAGAGAGAGAGAGAGAGAGAGAGAGAGAGAGAGAGAGAGAGAGGAAGAGAGAGAGAGAGAGAGAGAGAGAGAGAGAGAGAGAGAGAGAACTCGAACTGGAAAACTTAATTTTACAAGGATTGTAGTTTAGGTTCAGTCAAAAACCTGTCTAACAACTAGTCCTTGTAGCTTAGCTACTGGTGAATAGATATCAAATTACAGGCACACAGAGAGAGAGAAATGGAGTGTAGTGGTAGTGGTGGTGGGTTTTTGTCCCAACAGAACTGAAACATGGGGAAGGTTAACAAAACTGGAACTCCATCTTTCCGTGTCCGATTGGTTGACGAAACTTGAGGAAAACTAGCGAAACCGGAGAACTGACTAAACGGCACTCACGCGCCGGCGACTGAAGGAAAGACTGCCTGGCAGGGAGGCGAAAATACCACGACCCATGCCTTGCTCACACCTCGGTCGGACCAAAAAAGGCCATCGTCAGTCAGACCCTGGAACAGTCGGGCCGGAACGGCTTGAAATGTGGCCGTAACATTTGGGAACCTTCGTGGTGTTACTGGAACGTTTTGTCTTGACGTTATCGGAACGTTGGTGTTATTTGTGCGGGCGTGAGCAATGTGGACGGCTGACAAGAAGAAGAAGAAGAAGAAGAAGAAAAGACCGCCTGATATAATTTGAGTTGTCTCTTACAAACTCCCTACTATCACTTGAGCACCAACAGAAACCTGTGTCGCCCCGCTGTGGCGTTACAGCTGGCGGATGTCGCGGAGCAGCGCTGTTTGGCCAGGAGGCACTCTCCAACCCACTCCAGCTGGCGTGTGCTCAAATATCAGTAAGTTTGTAACAGGCAACCCAAATTAGCAGGTAAGTAAAGATGGTGCTTAACGTCCACAGAAACCATAAGGCTTATCATGGACGGGGTATAGAGGTGGGGGAAGAGGGAGATTATATACCTATCGCTACACTGTCATCACCAGAATGACTCCTGCATTAAGATGGGCAATCAATGTTTTATTGATTGTGAGGGACAAAGCCACAAGACAATGTCCACAAACCACAATCGTTTCGAAGAGGAAACTCAAATTGTATCAAGCGTTTCTTTCATAGCCGTCCACATTGCTTACGCAATCACAAACAAAACTAAGACCAAAATCTTTTGAATCGAGACGGAACTAATTTTTGTTTTATCCGGAGCGGACTCTCATCGTGTTTACGTGCGTGCTTCGACGCTATGTTGCTACCACAGTCTTATTAGTACCCACACTCCGAGCATCGCTTTCTGGCACCTTCCTCCAAACTCTGGCAGATTTGGTTACGCCACTGAAGGGGCACTCTATCTCCGCGCAGCTGTCCACCGACGCGGTCAGCGCCTTCCGAAAGGTTCGGGTACTAATATGACTGCAGAAGTAACCTAGCGCCCAAGCGCGCACGTAAACAAGAGGCGCATCCACCCCGGGTAAAAAGAGAGTTCCGTCTCGATTCAAACGATTTGGTTTTATTTGAATTATGAAACAAATGTCTGATGTAATTTGAGTTGTTTGTAAGAAACTTACTACTGTTTGAGCACCAACAAAAAAAACTGCTCGTCAGTTAACAGTTTTCTGGACCCTATGACGTAACTAAATACGGCAGTGGCTGAAGGAAGGATGTCGTAAACCAGTGCTTGGAATTTGATTAGTACCCAAACCTTTCGGCGGAGGGCGCTGACAGCGTCGGTGGACAGTTACGCAGAGATAAAGAGTGCCCCTTCACTGGCGTATGCTGGTTCGGCTCTCCTTTCTCTTCAAAAAGGTGGTTTGTGGACACTGTCTTGTGACTTTGTCCCTCACAATTAATGAAACATTAAAATGGCTCTCATCGCTGCCCATCTTAATGCAGAAGTCATTCTGGTGGTAAAGATAGGTATATAATCTACCTCTTCCCCCACCTCCATACCCCCCCCCCCCCCCCCCCCCCGCCTCCCCGGTTTTCTCCCCGTCCCTAATAAGCCTTATGGCTTCTGTGGACGTTATGCGCCATGATTACTTACTTACTGAGCACAGAGCTCAGGAGCTGTGTGAACAGGGAGGTGGGCCTGGGCTCACATTCCCTTTCCCATTCTTCCCCCGTCGCTAATAAGCCATATGGTTTCTGTTGACGTAAAGCACCATGTTTACTAACTGCGTAACCTGGCAGAGCATGGAGGAAGGTGCCTCAAAGCGATGCTCGGAGGCACACAGTCACACTGATCGCTTTCCGGCACGTTGGAGGAAGGATGTCGTAAACCAGTGCTTGGAGGTGCCGGAAAGCGGTGCTCGCAAACTCCAAGCACTGGTTTACGACATCCTTCCTTCAACTTTGGAGGAAGGCGCCGGAAAGCGATGCTCGGAGTGTGCGGTGCTCGTAGTGCGGCTCGGAGTCAAACTCCAAGCACTGGTTTACGACATTGGAGGAAGGTGCCGCAAAGCGATGCTCGGAGTGAGGCTCGGAGTCCAACTCCAAGCTCTGGTTTACGACATTGGAGGAAGGTGCCCGAAAGCGATGCTCGGAGTGAGGCTCGGAGTCAAACTCCAAGCACTGGTTTACGACATTGGAGGAAGGTGCCGGAAAGCGATGCTCGGAGTCCAACTCCAAGCACTGGTTTACGACACTGGAGGAAGGTGCCGAAAAGCGGTGCTCGGAGTGTGACTGCAAGCCTCCCAGTCTTTCCCGGGCGGCCTCAGGCCTGGTTCCAGCCCAGGTGGTAATGTTTCACTGACGCAAGCTGGAACTGAGATAATACTGAGAGCTTGGTGCAGGAGAGCCTATGAGTGGATGTACGTAAAAACAACATTCACATGGTTAACCTTTGTCAGCTGTCTGTGTGTCGTGTTACTGTCTAGAATGAAGCCAAACCGCCAGATCTGTGTAGCCTTAGAGAGAGAACGGGTCTGTGCGTGTCGGCATGTGTCACAGTGTATGTGTGTGCGCGCGTGTGTGTGCGGCGTGCGTGCGCGCGCGTGCGTGCGTGCGTGCGTGCGTGTGCCGTGTGCGTGCGTGTGCGCGTGTGCGTGTGTGTGTGTGTATGTGTGCACCATGCACACGCGCGTGCGAGGGGGGGGGGGGGTGGGGGGGGGGGGGCGGAGGGCGGGGTAGCGTGAGGCAGGGCCATGTGGCCGCACATCTAGATGTGTTGTTAGCTGTTTTGCTGTGCACGTCATTCCATTCATCACTGACTTTTCACGTCTCTCACCTGCCGCATGCATGCTTAAGTCTGTCTGGTCTCTCTTCCAGGCCTCCCACCCCCCCCCCCCCACCACACCACCACACAACACACACACACACACACACACACACACACACACACACAAACACACACACACACACACACACACACACACACACGCGCCGCCACACACACACAACACACGCACACCACGCACCGCCACACACACACACACACACACACACACACACACACACACACACACACACACACACACACCGCACACACACACCGCCGCGCGCACACACACCCGCGCGCGCACACACACACACGCCACCGCACACCACAAACACACACACACACACACACACACACCACGCACGCACGACACACCACACGCACGCACGCACCACGCACGCACGCACGCACGCACGCACGCACGCACCACGCACGCACCACGCACGCACACACACACACACACACACACACACACACACACAGAGACTCAAGTCACGTACACCGGCGTTTGTGATGAGTGTTTCGCAAGACGACAGCATGCGCTGAGCCTGTCTGGAACTGACTTGGCCTGGATTCCAGTGATTCTTTTCGCCTGCAAAGATCAAAAATGGTGTGTCTGTTTGGGGTACAAAGTCGCTGATAAATAAAAAAAAGAGATATACAACCGTCAGAAGTGTCACATTTTTCACGAGGAAACCAATCGAACAATCTGTTATGTGTGGATTCAGCGGGCGAGAAAAACTCTTCAAAATCACAAACGTGGCATGTCTGATTCAATGTTGCAATACACAGTCTCATAATTATTCAATTTTAACCCCTTCACTGCCGTGATGTTACTTGAAAACGACCGTTAAAAGTGCAACATGTAAAACCTTTAGGCTTTTTTTGTTTTGTTTTTCGCACTGGCATGTGAAAGAATTTTCATCAGAACGCATAGCATTGAAAGTAAATGTGTTAAGGGACCGGAAAATATACTGTTTGCATACGCGTGCGTCCATCTTTTCGCCCGGAAATTTTACAGGCTGGGGCAGTGAAGGGGTTAAAAGAGCTATATTTCGCGGACACTCACCACAGGAGCCTCAGTACATCACTCGGCTGTGACGACGGACGAGCAGGGTGAGCTACCTTATTTCGCGAGCCAACACGAGGAACTAGTCTGTGCGTTAGCAAAACTCAGGTAAAGAGCAGGGAGAGGGTTTGGAAAAAATAAAGGCGAATGAACCGACAAGGTAAAAATGAGGACAAGGGAGAAACTCGTGGCACAAGCCGCCGAAGCATGCATCCCGTCTTATACATGTAGCAGTTTAATAATAGGGAAACATTTGTCAGCTCTGGTCAGTTTCGGCAACAGAGCCGACCTTTATTTCTGCGTCCGCAGTACGTACGCCACTTTGGCCCAGAATAAAAAATATAAAAAACCACTTGAAATTCGGCCTACTTGTTTTGCTGTGAGCCGGCTTAGCGTAGCGGCCAAGGCCGGCTGGTACTGTAAGCACTAAGGGGACCTCTGTTCGATTCGTTTCGGCTTTCGGGCCTCTCAGTCTCTTCAAAGGTTGTGGTCTGTGCCAACATTCTCTCAGAGTTCAGGAGCTGTGTGAAAGTCGAGGTGGCCGTCCTGGGCTCCCCGTCCTAATAAGTATTAGGGTTTCTGTGGACGTAAAGCAACACTGAACCATGCACACGCATTGGTCACAGTTTCAGTTTGTCCCTAATATGTCAATCCAACATCCGAGGACATTAACCTCCAGATCATCATCATCAACATTCCCTTCAGAGCTCAGGAGCTGTGTGAAAGCAGAGGCCGGTGGACGTCCTGGGCTCCCCGCTGTCCCTTACAGTCCGTACACCTAGCCTCGATCTTTTGTTTCCACGTCCCTAATAGTTCGTACACCTAGATTTTTTGTTTCCACGTCCCTTACAGTCCGTACACCTAGCCTCGATTTTTTGTTTCCACGTCCCTAATAGTCCGTACACCTAGATTTTTTTGTTTCCACGTCCCCAATAGTCCGTACACCTAGATTTTTTGTTTTCACGTCCCTAATAGTCCGTACACCTAGATTTTTTGTTTCCACATCCCTAATAGTCCGTACACCTAGATTTTTTGTTTCCACGTCCCTGATATTCCGCACACCTAGATGTTTTGTTTCCACGTCCCTTACAGTCCGTACGCCTAGACTTTTTCCCACGTCCCTAATAGTCCGTACACCCATATTTTGTTTCCACGTCCCTTACAGTCCGTACACCTAGATCTTTTGTTTCCATGTCCCTAATAGTCCGTACGCCTAGATTTTTTGTCTCCAGGGTTTATCTAGAAGAGTTTCAGTGAAGGAATTTAGTCAGTGTCCCTGCTAATACAATGTTGGGTGGCAAGTTGTTCCAATTGCTTATTATTCTGTCAGTATAAAAATGTGCATACTGATTAGTTAGAACTGTCCTCTTGCGCAGTTTGAAAAGGCAGATTCTTGTTCCGGCAGCTTTATTCAGCTTGAACAAGGAAAGAAAAAAGAAAGAAAAAAAGGTTCAATTTCAGGATCGTCAAAACCATGTATAATTTTAAAAGTTTGAATCGATCAGGTTTGGTAACTCGGATTTAGTACCTTTAATCTTTGCTTATACACCAGGTTGTCATTTTATGCCAGTGATACGCGAGTATGATAAAACGTCTTTGCACATTTTCTGTTCGAGTTATGGTGCTTTCTTTTGTTCTTTCTTAAACATGGTGCCCACACCACATTACTATATTCAGTCTCAAACTGGTCTAATGCAATTTAAAAAGTAGTGGTAGCATCTTAATTTCTTTGTTTTCACTGATACTGAATGTAAGGTGTGATCATACCTGTTAGTTTATATTTGCTTTTTAATTTTGACAATCTCATTAATCGGCCTATGCTGCTCAAAGTTTAGGACGGTCCTTAACAACAAAAACTCCCTGCCGCCATCCGGCCATGAAAGTATTTGTCATTACCACCTGTGGATCATAGTAATTTTTTCCTCAGTCAGCCCAGCCATCTGTACCAAAAATTGTCATGTTGTTCGTTATCAGTGTTCTATCAAACAAACAAACAAACAAACAAACAAACAAACAAACCAACCAGTTTTGTTATAACCAACAACAACTTACACTGACAATGTCAGTGCAACTGACAAAGCATGGCCCGCTTAAACGCCGGAACCTCTCTCAATCTCTCCCTGATACACATTCATTAACACACACTGACACCCCCCCCCCTCCCCCCCCCCTTGCCCATACCCGGGACATTGAATGACGACTGACTCCCAGGCCTTTGTCAGTATTTAAATCCGTCCAGAAAGAAACGACCCGTCAGTTTTCATTTTCTTCTTGCTCTTTTCTACGAACCGCGTTCAAGCACTATGATACGTGCTGACGATAAAAGTTCGGACTGCTCCAAAAAATGAGCATTATGACGCGGGTTTGGCAACTGGCCTGAAAAAGAAAAGAAAAAACAGACTGATAGAGCAAGTGAACAATGTAAGTTCATCACCTCACCTCCCCCCCCCCCCCCCCCCCCCCCCCCAAGAAAAAAGAGAGAAAAAATAAAATAAAATAGGTAGGTCTACATCAAAAAAAAAGATAAACAATGTGACGTTTTTTCAAAGGCCGAGTTTCTCGTGTCTTGTTTCTAAATTGCCGTCGGACAAGGATGAAGTTGCCGAGTTTGTGAGTAAGGGGAACTAAACGCTCACTTCACCGGAAGACTATTGAGCGCACTAGCCTGCGCGTCTCGCTGCGCCGGCGGGTTAGCGTGGGTCTTTGTTGGCGGCATTTTCTCCGTGTACGTAGTCGACAACAGAATTGGGTTTGTTTATTTTATTTTTGCATCCATGGAAATTTTTGTTGTAATCCCATTTTTATGTTAACAATTTTAATCACACCTTGGCTTGATTCCTGTGTAATTATGCTGTAATCTGTGAGCTAGAAGCGCGTAGTTCGAGCTCTGAATTGGAGCGCTATCGAAGCATAAATGCCAGGGAAAATGGCGAAGCGGCATTTGGAGCAGAGATCTCGGCCACGAAACATTTTTGTATGCGTCACTTTTTGATCACAGATTTTCACAACTGTGGTGCACAATTTTTAGATAGCTCACGAGGAAAGGCTCGATTTTTTTTGGCACTGACTATGGATAAGATTGCTGGTATAAAATAAATTCCTAATAATTCAATTTATTTTGAGTTCAACATTTTTGTTTCTGCTTCGCAGTAATTTGCTGCAGAGGAGAAATTGCCTCCCTTGTTTTGGTAGTGTTTGTTGGAAACTGACATTATGTTAGTTGGTCATCAGATATGGAAGTATCTTGCAACACTTGTTTGCGAAGGTGAAAATAGATTTTTAATTTATCATTGATTAATTATGAGTCCAAAAACTTTTGTGCTTTGATTTGAATAGTAAAATTCACATTAGAAGCTGTACTCAAAGAGCATTAGTAAAGGCCCCAAGTTTGATAAACTGTTACTCAGCCATCAGAATAACATTAAAAAAAATGTGATGAGAATTTAGCATCCCATCCCCCACCCCCCATTTGTAAGACTTTTGACCTGAATGAAAAGTATATTGTATGTTTCCACTCTTACTGTGTGTCTGCCTTTTTTTCTCAGTGGCAGACAGACCCCACAGTAGAAAGAGAATACTGCAGACTAGATTAGAAAAGTAAATTAAGTTCCCCTGTGTTGAGAATCGAGATATGTCACAGTGTCAGAGGTTCTTATTTCATAGCAGTATAGCATTGCATGCTTTATATGTCAGGAATTCTGCCTTTTTTTTGTTGTGCCTTCTTGGTGCATTCAACTTCATTTTCCCCCAATCCTCTTTTGGTATGTAGGGTGTGTACAACAGGTCCAGAAAACCAGGAAAAGTCTAGAAATTTTAAATTTGATAATCATGAAATTGTGGATTTTTGTTGTTAAAAAGTCACAGAATTTTGAATTATTTGAACTGTTATTTAAAAGAGGTCAGACTCATTGTAAAACTTCAAATAAATATTACAGTTTGGGGATGCCGTATGCATTTCAGGTAAATCATATTCATAGCATCACTGTACGCAAAATGGTTTAACACTGATTTATTGCTCATTGCTGGATGCTGCATCACTTGAACATTACTTCCAAATTGTCACCACAGCAGGTGGCACTGCACTCCTCTCAAGCACACACTGAAATGAAAGACACACAGAGAAAAGAGCAAAGAAAAAAAGAAGGGGAATAACACACTCAACAGACAGAAGGGGAATAACACACCCACCCACACCCAAAACAACAACAAAAAAAGAAAAGAAAAGACATGCACAGAAACAAAACATACATACAGAACCCCCCACCCCCCAAACCCCCCCAACAACACCAAAAAACACCACCACCACCACAACAACAAAAAGCCCAACCAACCTTCAAAACCCGAATGATTACGCTGACAGTACAAAGCATCGCCAAGGTCTGTGGAAGAAACAGCAACATATTTTGTCCTGGATATTTGTCAGAAAGTTTGTATACACTATATATGACGCGTCAAGATCAATGTGGGTGATGGGATATGAATGGTGAATTGCTGAGTCAGACTTCTGACTTGAATTGTCTTTTACTCTGATACTGTGAAAGACCTTTACAATTACAGGTGGTGTGGTATCAAGAATCAGAATTGTCTGGCTGTGGGCCAGTTACTTGATCTTTAAGATGACACCTAGTCACCTATCATATCATTACAATGCTAATGTAAAACAGTACAAAAACATTGTTGCCAAGATCAAAAACCAAAATACGTAAAGCCTAAAGGACAGCAGTCATAACAAAGCAGCAATATTTTACCAGAAAAAAAAGCAAAGCAAGAAAGAAAAAAGAGCAAAACTGAACTGAAGTAAGTCTCCCCCTCCCCCCCCCCCCCAAAAAAAAAGAAGAAGAAGAAAAGAGAAACAAAAAAGAGTTCAAGATGGATTAACAGTTGGTTTCAAGATAGACTGCTAACTGGTTTTTAATACCCAGTCAACTATCATATCATTGTGGGAGCTGCCACAAGTATCATTTTTGTCGCGACAAAACTTTTGTTGCGACAAAACTCGTCTTTTGTTGTGACAAAAGTATGCTTGTTGTGACAAAACTTTTGTCGCGACAAAATTATGTTTGTCGCAACAAAATATTTTTGTCACGATAAAAGTTTTGTCGCAGCATTGGAATGCACAAAATTTGTTTACCTGATACATTTCCATAGACGAGATCCAGAGAATTCCAAAAACTATGAATGCACAAAACTTGTTTGTAAACCTGATATATTTCCATAGACAAGATAAAGAGAAAAACAACAACACACAAACATGAAACAAAACCAACGGGCAATCCACAGACATCGGCTAAATGCTATGAATTCCCAGACAAGCTAAGAGCAATTTTTTTGGACTCCAAGAGTCCACCTGCAACTGAAGCCCAACATTTCTGCTGCCCAGCTGCGGGTTGTACGTGTAAAAGATGAGGTGATGTAATTGGCCATTTAGGAAGCTAGTTTTCCCGTACTGTTAATCTGTGCATAGAAGAATGCGGAGCTGGGCCTGCAGAGAGTGTTGGTTTGTGAAATGTTTGAGGACTCAGTGTTGAGTGTCCGTGGATGGCAAAGTTAAACCAGCTATAGTGACCTTGGCCTGTCAGAAAGTGAGTTGACAAGCTCCTGCATAAGTCTTCACTCCATGTTGATTTGTCAGAACTGTTTCTCCTCTGTAATGTTTAAGAGTTTATAACTATTAAAAGTAATTGCGGAGAGTGCCGATGGTTAGTGACCCCTTCCCTGTCCAGCACTGTAAAGGCGATATCCTTATTTGGTAGAGGCTTGGAGATCTACTTGGAGGAATTTCCTGGCATTCGATCATCCTTTTTCCTTCCATCTCTCAGTGTCCTCTCGGCATAGTCTTGTTATGTATCAGTTAATAGTGTATCAGTAGACGATTTCCGGAAATAACAGGCGAAGATAATTTGACAGTGTTTTCGTACTCCAGGAGAGTGAAGTCCCCTGAATGGAGGCGGCAGCGGAGAAGAGCTGATCTGCGACAGTTTTAGATCTTCAGGCATGGACCTATTATAATTTATACTAGACTACCAGCTGGGGGAACCTGCTATCCGATCTGCATGTTCCCCACGAACAGTGAGTGCTTGATCGCATTTCTGATGCTTTTTTTGCCTTTTGTTTACGGGTGTTCATCATCTTGCCCACGTGCTCACTGTACCCCCAACAAAAGCGTGCCTACTCTGCGCTACACCCGCAGGCATGGACCTATATATACAGGCTCATACCCGTAGGCACTTACCTAGGGCAGCCCCCTGGATTTCCGAAGATCGTCTATTAGTAGAATACAGTTGTAGCTCTAACAGTGACAAGTCTGTTCTATTGATCATATTGCTTGGGCAGACGACTGTCAAGTAACAATAGAAAGAACGTAACATCTGCTGTGATTTCAGCCTGCAACATATTTTGATTTATATTGGTTTCAGAAGTATAACACAAGATGCCTCCCAAGAAGCGTGCTGCTGCACCAGCTGCTGCTGCTGCTGCTGCTGATGCCACTGCGGTACGGTTTGTCTTCATAAGTCCTGGAAGGGGGCCAGGCCCTAAATATATTGGACAGCTGCAGAAGAACCAAATGTTGTTATAGACTGTTTGATTTGTTAGGGTCCTGTCTGTCAAGATTCATTAGTGATTAGTGTCAACAAAATTAGATGCTTCCGCAAAGAATCAGAAAAACCCTGTTCAGCCTGGAACTGAAACTAGTGAAACTGAAAGGGTTGTGGCACTGCAAGCTTGTTTTCTGGAAAGGTTACAGTAGCAGATAGTGGAAGCTACTTGAAAATGGTGTCTTTCCAAAACAGCTAAACTGCTTGAAACTGCCTGCGCAGCCAGATTTTGGCTGTTTTGCATCAGGCTCAAGGTTACTTTTAGCATTGATGTGAATTTTTTATTCTTCAGTTTTTATATTAAAAATGACCAAAATTGATCCCACACAGACAATTTCCTGATCACTGGTCATGCATAGAGACTGTTCCTTGATATACCTGTCGCACTTGCAGACAGTTTCCTGATCACTGGTCACACATACAGACTTTGTTCCCTGATCACATTAAACCTACAGACTGTTCCCTGTTACTGGTCACACATATAGTGTTGTTCCCTGGTCATTGGTCACCCATCCACTGTTCCCTGATCCATAGTTACACCTACAGGCTAGTGTTTCCTGATCATTGGTGAGACCTACAGACTTCCCTGATCACTGGTCACCCATACAGACTGTTCCCTGATCATAGGTTACATGCAGTGTTACACCTACAGACTTGTTCTTTGATCATTGGTTACACCTTCACACTTGCTACCTGATCATTGGTTACAGTACACCAACAGACTGTTGTTCCCTGATCACAGGTCTCCCATACAGACTTCTGTGATCACTGGTTACATCTTCAGACTGTTGTTCACTGGTCACACCTACAGACTTGTTTCTGACCACTGGTTACACCTGGAGATGGCTGTTCCCAGATCACTGGTTACACATACAGTGTTCCCTGATCACTGGTTACACCTATGGACTGTTGTTCCCGGATCACTGGTTACAGTGTCAGACAATTCCTGATCACTGGTCACAAGCACTGGTAACTCAGCAGGTTCTGTGGGGTGGGAAACAGGACATGTCGGTATTCAGCTTCTGTGGAAATGGTAAACTGACTGTACATCTTCCCTTGCAGGACACTGGTGCTGGTGGAGACAGCTCAGGCCCCTCTCCGGCCAAGAAGGGCCGTGGACGCCCCAAGGGCTCTGGCACCAAAACGCCAAAGGTATGCAGTCACCACTTATGGCATTCCATAACCCTTGTGGTAGCACTGAGCAGGGGCAAAAACCCTGTCTGATGAGTTGGCAAAACAGAGAAATGTGTGGATTGATCACAGACTTCTGTGATCACTGGTTACTCCTACAGACTGTTCCCTGGTCACTGGTTATATCTTCAGACTGTTGTTCAACAGTCTTCAGACTGTAGGACTATGCTCTACATGTGTATAGAATATCATATTTAGGTTAATATGTATCATGTGAGTGCTCAGGGCGTTGATGAGCGCATGATAAATGTACATTATTATTATTGTTCCCCGACATAAATTATTTCCCGTCATAAGGTGGCAGTTGTTGGTGGGTTGTTTTTGTTGTGTCCCATGTTCATTTTCCTGACCCATGACATTGAACAAGAAATTCCCTTGAACAGTGATATGGGTGAGTTCCAATTTGAACTTTTATGTGAGCAAGAAAGTGTGAAAGGACTTCGTATAACTACATAAACTCATCAGACATGGCAGCGCCCATGTACCTAGACGACTGGTGAAAAAGTTGTGAGTACACGATAATACCTCCTTTGCTTGATCTATTGCTTAGACTGAATACAATTGTGAAAATTGCTGCCTCCGTTAGTGTTTGAAATGTTTCAGAGAAACACCTCCCCCACCCCACCCCAACTTAATCCTCATTGATTTTTGTTGTTTCGTAAGTTGGTTAGTATTAACAGTTATAGCACAGACTGAAGACAGTGCCTTATGACCTTTTTAGCACCCTCAGCATTGACACAAATGAATGTTCATCGCATACTCATGATACTGTTTCCTGTGCAACGTGATACAGTTCTGCCAGAATTGCCATCTCAGAGAATCCCATTTTTAATCCATGACATTTGGTTATGTTCCTCATGGCCACTGTCATTATCCTTGGGGAGACTTGATATAACGGTCATGGTCAGCTGGGTGTTGAAAAACAGTTATCTATCTATTATTAGAGACAAAACATTTGACAGTGGATCTTAAACAGAACACCACCTTATCAGCACTAGGAAATGGACGGTGCAAAGAAAGCAGGCGTGATATAGTTTATTAACTGGGCATGCGGTCGGGTGTGTGTGGGTGTTGCGTTGCCTTTGCCGTCTGTGTCATGCCTTTTGTGACATTGTGAGTCAGTGAGTTGTGACAAACAGTTTTATAACATCAGATGACTGAGATGCTACAATTAGAGAGATTTGTTTGGTTATTTGTAGGACTTGTATACACATGTGTTTGTTTAAATTGTATACTATGCAGTTGGAAAACAAGTTTGTGGATCTGTGATACAGATGGATAAGCTTTTCATTTCGTATGGTCCTTCTGATTGCAGATCCCAACAGGCAGAGGCAGGGGACGCCCCCCACTGAGTGCTGAGGTATGTCACCTAAAGGTATTTCTATTCCCAGGCCTCCCAGTTCGCCTCCCCACAGGTGGGGTGTCCTGGATGTAGATCAGTGCTGAGAAAGCAAAGCTGACAAATGTCTCCCTTTAAAGCCTGGAGTAGGTCGGAATATATCCATGCATGCTTTGCCCACTGCCAGGAATTTCTTCCTTGTCCTAATTTTGACTGTCATGGTCCATTTGCCTTCATTAAAAACAAAAAAAATGTACCCCGCAGAATTTTAAAAAAAAGGGTCACCTTGCTCATAATTGACGCAATTCCTATGTTAAATGCCTACATAATATAAATAGGCACCAAAATATGAGATTGTTATGTAGCACTAACAGTGAATCAGACAGCTGTTTGGGATTTGTAGATTTTTTCATATGCACTAAATCCACTCAGTTGATTGTCGGTGAAATGAATACGTTGAGATACATATGCCTTTTATTCACTGTCTTGACTTGGTTGTGCTTGCTGTTGACTGTGCTGTGTCAGGAAGTGTGACCCAGTTTTGGGTGGAACTTGAAGTTGGTTGTCTGTACCATACCCTTTCTTGAGCTCTGCAGCTTTGTTGCAAGTGTGGCTCCTTGGGAACACAGCACAGCACCGACGTGGCACTGGCCTCAAGGAACCACGCTTGCAGAAAAGCTCTGAGGCTTGAAAGAGGATGTGGTACACTCAACCAACTTCACCAGTACCATCAAGCTAGATGCCTGATCTGAGGACAATCCTGGAACACTGAAGAAGTGGCTTGTGTTGTGCAGTTACTGCCTAACTTCTGGTGCAGTAAATACTGTTACAAACACAGCCTTTTTAATTGTGTTGGAAGCCATCATTGAAAAACAGTGTAAAGTTGAAGAATTATTTAAGAATGAATTGCTTTATTGTTGGACTTTAACCCACTTTACCCCAGAACGCCCATCACCACCAGCTCTTTTTTTCTTACGCTGCAACCCCAGACCACCTGGTAGCGGCCGGTAACCACATGCAAATAGGAACAGGATTCTCACGAGACTTGTAGCCTCGTTTCCGCTATTGTGCACTACTTCCAGCAATGTCCTTTTTTCAAAGTTCGGTGGAGCCTGAGTGACGCTGTGAATTTTCAAAGTTGCGAGATGGACACATGATAGATGCACGAAAATAAACAAAACCTTACTGTTTGCATTGGCATCAGAGCTTCATCCTTTGAGATTTGAACTGCAAATGACTCAGTTGCTTACCCTGGGCACCTTAACAAACTTATGGAGCTTCATCTTCGGAGATTCAAACTGGAAATTTTGCTAAGTCAGTTACCCTGTGGGCACCCTAACAAAACCTGACATTCAGATGAGGACATTTCTGATTTAGGATTTTTTTTAATGCTTTTATTTTTGGTGAAAAAAATCAAAACCTTTTGGATATACAAGAACACTGTATTTGCAAACTGGGAAAAATATGAAGTGAGCTGAAACTTTTGTTTGGTGTTTATTATTGATTGTTAAAGTTGTATTCTGAGACATTTAACACAGTTACTTCCCTTTACATGGGATTTTGTAAGGAAAGGGCAGCGAAAGAAAAAACACTGGTCTTTTAGGGAGGTGCAGGTGAGGGGGTATGTTTATGATAATAGCCTGAGTTTTTTCATACCAGTTTTAATGGCCTTGGATCATTTTCAGGGTCACAGAGAAATCAAAAGATGCATTTTGCAATTTGGATGCAAGTTTTACACTGTTTTATTTGTGTACTTTTACCTTTGTTGTTTTGAATTGTGCTTTTTATTGTGGAATTTGAGTGATCCAAAAAGGCAAATTTTTATTGTATACATTTATTATGAATAACAGTTTCAGAGAATTTGTTCTGCTTGTAATCAGTAATGTAAAGTTTAACCCATTGATTTTGTCTAGGTCATATGGTCCGATGAGGCGATATATAGCATTAAATCCATGCACATATCAGTTTGTATGATCTGCCAAGAAATCAACACTTAAGTACAAAAATCGGGGTGTTGGTTGTGTCTTAATAGTCATCATGTTTTAACTGCTGTTCTCAGGAAAAGGCCAAGCGCAAAGAACAGAGAGAATCTGGATCGGCCTCAGGCAAGAAACTGGGCAGACCCAAGAAGGGAGGAAAGGTAGGTGGAAAAGGAAGAGGCAATCTTCTTGAGTTTTTCCCTAAGGAAGAGACAAGTCTGAGTGTTTAGCTATTGAGGTTGACGCACCACAGGTGTGTGGCACAGAGGGCAACAAATCGGCAAGAAACTGGGCAGACCCAAGAAGGGAGGAAAGGTAGGTGGAAAAGAAAGGGACAAGTTTGAGTGCTAAGCTATTGAGGTTGACACACCACAGGTGTGTGGCAAAGAGGGCAAAAAGTCTTCTTGAGTTCTTCCCTATGGTGGTGCATGTGTAACAATTCAGAAAGGAACAAGTCTTGTGACTTTGGCCTTGACAATTAATGAAACACTAAAAATGGCTCCCATTGCTGCCCATCTTAATGCAGGAGTCATTCTGGTGGTGACGGTGTACCGATAGGTATACACTCTCCCTCTCCCCCCACCTCCATACCCCCTTTTCCCCCTTCTCCCCTGTCCATAAAAAGCCTTACGGTTTCTGTGGACGTTAAGTACCATGTTTACTTACGTGGTGGGGAACATCCATTTAGATTATCTTTTAACTCCGCTAATCCAGAGTTCTAAATTTAAGTGTATTCAGCAGTTGTGGCAAGTAGACACAAACCACTGGACCTTTTCCACCTAAAGTTAGTTGCATTGGTGCATTGATACCAGGCAGGATGTTGTGCAAAACAGTGAGGCCCCCCCCCCCCCCCCCAAGCCTCCCATGGCCTCGAGGAACCACGCTTGCAGAAAAGCTGAGGCTCGAAAGAGGACGTGGTACACTCAACCAACTTCACCAGTACCATCAAGCTAGATGCCTGATCTGAGGACAATCCTGGAACACTGAAGAAGTGGCTTGTGTTGTGCAGTTACTGCCTAACTTCTGGTGCAGTAAATACTGTTACAGACACAGCCTTTTTAATTGTGTTGGGAGCCATCATTGAAAAACGGTGTAAAGTTGAAGAATTATTTAAGAATGAATTGCTTTATTGTTGGACTTTAACCCACTTTGCCCAGAACGCCTATCACTGCTTGCTCTTTTCTTACTCCGTAACCCAGACCACCCGTTAGTGGCTGGTAACCACACACTCCATATTGGCATCCTATCATATGCCCCCCCCCCTATCTCACCCCACATGTAAAATGTCGAGGCTCTTAAGGCCAAAGCAGCAACCTGTTAAAAATGTATGAACTTTTTACAAGCTTTTGATGTGATGCTTTGCACTTGCAGCAATCAAACGTAGGACATGTGACAGCGTCCATAGTGGTCATTTGGCAGCATTTTTTAGTACAAGGTTTATTGGCGTCTCTCAAAAGGTCTGACCTCTGTGTTGATCACTGGTGATGTGCGTGCTGTATGCACAGTGACAAGTGTCGTGTATGCATGTTGGATACAGTGTGTAGCATGTTTTGTATAAGAGCATTTTAACGGTAGTGTCAGATGTGATGTATGTATGATGACAGTGTAATGTGCTAGTGTCACATGTGTTATACGTATGATGACAGTGTCCTGTGTGTTGTATGTGTAATGACACTACTGTTGACATGTAATGACACTACTATTGACAGTGTTGCACTGGAATGTATAATGACACCATCATTTGTGTGTTGTCTGCAATGACATCATGTGTGTTCTGTACATGTGCAGGGCAAAAAATGAGCAAGGCAGCATTGGGGACAGAAATTCCTCAAGATGGAAGGTGGGTCTTGAATTTGTAGTTTTTTTGTGATTTTTTTGTTTGTCCAGAAATTCATCATTCATTCATTCATTTTTTCAGATTTTTTTGGGGAACAACCCAATTTCTTCATTTCTAGATTCCACACAGGCACTTTTGGCCGTACTCTGTTTTGGATTACAGTAGTTCAGTCTGAGACTACCATGTAAATAAGCGTGTGTGTGCTTGAAGGTATACGTTAGAGCTAGTTTCAACGTTAAAAGTACTTGGACCAGACTTCAGTGAAGTTGGCTCTGTTGTAATGCTACATACCTCATGATACCTGTGACGCTGCAGGGTGTATGCTTGCCACTGTTCAGACTGGGGGCATGACATTGGGGTTTTAAACGGATCTCTAGCCTGAAATTTCAGGTGTTTGAACATTTCATCATTTGAGAGAAAAAAAGAACCAAAAAAAGAAGAAAAAATGTTCAGCCAAAGTAACTTACGTGTGTGTCCATTGCATTTCCAATCCTAATTTTGGCACACTTTCTTGGCCCTGCTGTTGACAATTTTTTTGCATGGAAGCATTTTTTTTCATATTGTTCACTTTGTTTACTTTGCTTACTCTACAACTTTATTGGGAAAAGATCGAAAAAAGGAGTTTTGGTCCTCAAAAGAAGTGATTATTATTACTAATTATACAAACATTTGTCGAGTGCCTCAACTCGAGATGAGCCCTAAGTGCTTCACAGCACTGACCATATATATAGCGCTGATCCCTGCTTCTGAGCAGACTGACTGCAGTCTAGTCATATGTGATGCAGAATGGGTCCATGTGTTATGAAAAAGGAATAGGATGGGTGTTGAAAAAGGGATGGGCGCCTTACCCAAGAAGGGAGACGACAGGTGTTTGAATAGTCTTGATTAGAAGAGAAGATGGGAGAGGACAGGTGTTTGAATAGTCTTGATTAGAAGAGAAGAAGGGAGAGGACAGGTGTTTGGGTAGTCTTGATTAGAAGAGATGGGAGAGGACAGGTGTTCGGGTAGTCTTGATTAGAAGAGAGGAATGGAGAGGACAGGTGTTTGGGTAGTCTTGATGAGAAGTAGGAGATGGGGTGAGATCTAAGAATATAAGGAGGTGGGAGTGTTTTTTTGTTGGCTGACATGGGTGGTCTGATGATGGGCTGCTTTGTGTGTGCAGGTGCAACTGAGGCCTTCACCTTGGGGGGTCCCGCTTCAGTTCTAAAGGGCAGCCATAACACTTGCTACTCATCCATTCAGTCTCCACTCGCTGGCTCATTCACCCGCTCACCCACTCGCTCCAGTTTCACCCACTCGCTCCAGTTTCACCCACTCACCCACTCGCTCCAGTTTCACGCTCCCAGCTTGCATTCACTTTCAAGTCTCACTCAACTCCACACCACCACATTTGACTGAATATTTGTGCAACAGATTTTAAATGGAGGCGCAGATGGTAGAAACGTATGTACTGTATGTGTGAAATTTTTAACATAGTCTGTTTTTTTTCTTTTGTGCATCGTTTTGACTTGTGCAACCATTTCCCCCCCTTGAACCAACCATGTGACTAGGTTGTTTCGATGAATTATGAAATTATTTTACTCGAGTTTCTTTTTGTGTTTCTTTCTTGTAACTATTCTGTAATTTTTCTGTTTCTGGCTATTGATAATACGATTACCTCAGCTGTATCCCTACATAGCAAATGGTTTGTATTTTGTGTTCCTTGTCTCTGTACTGTATGTAGAGCATGCTTTCCAGGGGGTGGGGTGGGGCTGGGGGAGTGTAGAATTTAGATTGCATTTTGTTTTGTCCTACTCATTCCATTTTCTGGTTGATTTTTAAAAAAAAATATAAAAAATAAAAATAAAAAAGTGGATTATTCTTTGATTGGGACAGGGTGAAAACATGTAATTTCAGCTGCAGACTGTAAAGAGATGCCGGGAACGGGATACTGTGTGCTTAGATCTATACGCTTTTTATGAATCTTCAGCTGCATGCCTAGGTATGATGATTTTGTACCCTTTTTTTTTGTTTTGGAAAGAGATTTGCTACCTGCAGCGTGTGTTGAGAAGTTGGGAAATAAAACCAAACTATTAATTAAGACCCAAGCTGACCAGACTGAATTGATTGCTGGATAAATGTTAATTAGTACACAAGCTGTGCTGGTTATACATACTAATTAATTAAAAACACGAGCTGAGCTGATTATGTATTCAATTGATTAATCACGCCACCTTAGCTGTGTTCCCTGGAAAGTGATTAGGATACTTTTTTTCTTCATCTTTCTTTTGTGGGTGACTGTTTTCAAATGATCTGATTATTTTTAATCTCTGCCGCTGCCATAACCCCACCATAGTTTGGAATCAGGTTTATCAAGGAGATGATCTTCATTATGTGGATACGTATGTACTTGTCACTGTTTACCATACTTTGATCTTGAATGATTGGTTTCATGGATAGCATTTTCTTCAACGTAGCAAGTTGACATGTTAGAAAGTGAAGAGCGCACTCAGTGCGTTTCTGTGCTTTGTTGGTGTGTACGTTAATCATTGTATCGATGTGTCCAATAAATCCATTTTCATTAGATTCATGTGTCTAGTTTTCCATTGATGATCAGAATTGAGAGAGGGAGAGAGAGAACGCGCACGCACGCATGCACGCATACGCGCACGACGCAAGCACGCACACGCATGATCATGCAC